>JASPKZ010005318.1:1070000-1138648 GCA_030220185.1 Diploptera punctata
CATCATATTATGTACACTCTAGGTCTACTTTCGTCATGAATTATGTATTATCAGCTACCATATGTCCAGATCAACCTGATTAGTCAGAACTAGACCTCGGATTTTAAGGCAAATCTATCTATCTATCTTCTGGTTTTTACAGCTGCTGCCATCTTCCCGTGCCAAGCCTCCAAATTCTACGTTCTTGGGCATCTTCAATGCTTAGCCATCTTGCTTGCATTAATGTCTTCATGTTTTCCTTCCACGTTAACTTTGGTCTCCCTCTTTTCTTCTTTCTGGTCGGTTTGCCATTGATATAGTTGCTTCGGCCATCGCTCATCTTCCATTCTTAAAATACGTCCTAACCACTTTAATTCCTTCTCCTCAATTCTTTCAGTTATGCTTTATCTGCTTCCATTATGTTTCTAATTTCCTTATTTGTGACATGTTCTAATTTTGGGCACTTCTGCATAAATAATCAATTTATAGAGCTATTAGTCTATTCTTGTAGTACTTATTGATTGTCCATACCTCACTTCCATACATTGCAACAGAATCCACAAATGTTTTACCAATATATTTTTTTTTGTCTTTCCAAGTATGCTTATCCCACCATATGGAATTTAACGATAATATTTTGTTACTCATTTCAATTCTATGTTTTATGTTCTCTTTGCATTTTAAGGCAAATGTACATTTAATTCTCTTATTATTGAATCTCCAAATAATGTGTAGCTATATTTTGTCACACGGCATGTTACCTTTTTTTCATTTTATTTACAGCATGTTCCAATACAAATAAAGTAATACTGTATGCGTTATTATAAAAATATTTACATAACATTATTTGTAAAATTTACTTATGTTTTATTCATGTTCTATGGCTAAATGTAATATAATGATCTGTTTGTTTTTCTTATCTTACTTAATATAACATTACATATTTAAATGAATAGACTTTGTTTTGCTTTATAATCTCTCTAAATCTATTGATATAATGTATAAGATTAATTCAAGCGTGTAATCCTATACTAGTCGTATTTTATTGAATGTCCATTTACCATATTTGTTAATTGTTCTTAAATGACTGTCTTTCTGTTTCTAGTTTTGTACATTCTAATAATAGATTACACTGGTCAACATGATTTTTGTCTCACGAGTACCAATAGTTGTACTTAATGCAGTTTGTTATCGTGTTTTCAAATATGTATTCGGAATTTCTCCATCACCCACAGTTTTTTATTTCAATTTCAATTAATACATTTAAATAATTATTTTTTTAATAAACTTTTTTTCGTCCATTTGTCCATTGTAAAATAAACCCAAATGAGCTAACTCAAATGGCTTCAGGTATGGAAGAGTGATATCAAGACAAACGGAATCCTAATATGCTGGCCGATTATTGTTGGACCATCAAAAGGGATGCTCCACAGGCGAAATATAGCAGAAAATCGTCATTTCTTACTTTCTAGGCGAGTCCGAATGTTCGAATATTGTGTAGTTACGAATGTAGAAAATATTAAAGTGTTTGAAATTATAAATTCCTGTCTCTCGGAAACCTTTCGTGATGGAGAAAAACCGATATCGTATTTGAATTCAGTAGAAAAATTACTATCAGAATCACATATTTTTCTTTCTGAGACAAAAAAGTTAATTTTTTTGTTGTTCAGTGTTATCTATCGTTTGTTCTGCGTTTCCGCATGTACACAAGGGACTGTCATTTATTTTAAAACGGTAGTAATAACTGTTTATTTTCCCGTGTCCTGTTAAGGAAGTTGTTATTTTTTCCAGTTAAAATATAAGTTTAATTTTAATTTTTCCTTCACACTAGGTAAAAAGGATTTAGTCCCTGCATCTGGCATGTTAGGGTTGTAGCTTACTATAACAATATATACTATATGTTGTCAAGCAGCAATATTAATATATGGTTTTGAATGAGTATTTTGAATTACATTAATTATTATCTATAAGAGTCTTAGTACTTAGGAAAACTTTTCGACCAAAGAGAGATGAAGAGACAGGTGAATGGAGAAGACTACATAACAATGAACTACATGGTCTTTATAGGAAGCCAGATATAATAAGAAGAGTTAAGTCTCGTAGACTGCGATGGGCAGGACATGTTGCACGTATGGGGAATGAAAGACTTGCATGGAAGCTCCTTGTAGGAAAGCCAGAGGGAAAACGCCCATTTGGTAGACCAAGAATGAGGTGGGAGAATAACATTACCTATGATTTGAGGGAAATATATTATACAGGGAATGATTGGAAATCATTAGCTCATGATAGGGATATATGGAGAGATTATGTCCGCGCGGCCATGAACCTACGGGTTCGATAGTGCCAGTGAGTAAGTAAGTAAGTAAGAGTCTTGTCAAAATATTGCTTATTGTTATGAACGTGAGTTATGAATTTTGTAAAATATTTATAAAAATTTTGGTTCTTAAAAATCAGGTCCCACATTGACGAAGAAGTCATCATTTAAAAGTAAGTTTAACCAGAATTGTTGTCTTTCGAATATAGGACAATCAAATGTAACATGTTTTACAGATTGTACTGATTCTTGACATTTGCAATTTTTATCACTGCCTGAGTTAATATCAAATCTCCTAAAATAACATCCACATTTTCATTTTAATTATCTTTAGATTAATACAATAAGTGTAGATAGGCTCAGCTATAAAAAATTGTTCAATTGGAAGCTTTCCATTATTTCCATTATGCTTACAATGAACAAAATTTCTATTAGATTCCATGTTGTATTTTTCTTCTAAAATGCATTTTTAAGTGTTTCGCTATTTAATCCACGAATATAGCCTATTTGTTTAGCTTTTTTCTCTCAATTCGTATTATTTGCTTTTTATCTCTTATGAAGCTTTTTTTTCTCTTTGAACAATTGGTCTAATAGTTACACTCAAAATAATATGATTAAATTTTATTATTTATTTCATTACTAGTTTGTACCTTCTTTTCCACTCACCAGAACAAATAAATGTTACATTATTAACTTAAAATTAATAGAGCTTCAAAAAATTCCGCCACTTGAGAACTCTAAACTTAGCGTATTACTCATCAAGTTGAATTATGATCCAATTTTGCCGGTTTACGGTATACATATATATAATTCTTTTATTAACCAAATCCTATATATAGGCTACAGAGTGAGGCTGCAGATGATTGGTCTCTTAGTAAAAATGAATGAAAATCCACCCATCAAAGGTTTTGAAGACATGCTGAATAGTTTTGAATGAAAATCCACCCATCAAAGGTTTTGAAGACATGCTGAATAGTTTTCTTCCATTTCAAAGCTATGTTCCCGACAATGTAAATACTATATACTATTTTATTTTCCAAAATTTAATATTCATCTAGTTATCATTAATAGCCAATTTGGTTTATAACAGAAATTTTGTTTTCCCGTGTCATAAAGGAATATCTATAGGGAGGTGGTTTAGAGACGTTCATAAAATGGATTGACCGGCCCAGACTCCCCACCTCAATCCTAGAGAAAGAGAGTCCCAAGGAGGAATGCGACTGAGCCGAATACCACCAAGTCCAGGTTGTATTGTACACTTCGAAACAATTTGACAATGTGCTGTAACATTGATTAAAAGTTAATATAACATATAAAACTAATGTAACATTTTAAACTAATGTGACGTCATACGAGTGTAATAGTCAAATTAAAACGATGAATCTTGCCTCGATAGCAGAAAATTGTACCAACTAATATAATTTGTTATGTGTAATATAACGGTACAACAATCGCTACTTAATCACTGTCAAATGGTATTCGAGGAATCCACCTGCATATAAATTCAACAACCTCCGTTTCGCACTAGACCGTCATTCCCTCGCGGATACTTTCTTTCAATGAGAGTACGTTAATACCTGTTGAATGAATTACAACGTAGACTTCGTTTCACATCCCAAAGAACCGTATCATTAGCTTCTATGTTTACAGCCATAGAAAAATGAACTGCCATTCCTCCATAAACAATCAGACGCCTTCCTGCTAGAATTAAAACTATTATAAAGGGTAAAGATGGACCTAATCTTTATTAAAATTCAATACCTGAGCATGTCAGGAGGAAATGCTAACCAATAGCTTTTGGTGACCGCCCCTATAGGCTACTTTTGATCATAAAGTGTATGTTTAATTTTTCTTATTCACGTCTGTATATGTAATGAATGTGCAAGGTATGCAACACAGATTAGGTCTGAATTGCCGCCATGGGTAATATCATATTCAAGTAAAAAAAAGTATATATATATATATATATATATATTATTGTATAAGAATAAATTATATTTACATATTCATTTACTTTATGATTGTAGTTTATATTGAAACAGACATATATTTATTATATCTACTACCAGAGACACACTTTAAGTTGAGAAACTGTGATTTGTTCTTGCTTACGTTCTTTTCTGTCCTTACATTCTTTCCTAATTACGAAATAATATAAGTATAAAAATTAAACATACTTTTTAAAATATGCGCTAGAAAATAAATTTTAATTATGTATCAATTACAGTGAATTGCTGAAGATAAAGTTAGATCTACATATAAATAAGATTTACACATATAGAGAGAATTTATACTTTGTAGAATAGATAAAAATACAATGGGCGCTTGACCCATCAGAAGGCTGCTGGGCACACATTCGTATGTGTTAATCACAGAAGTGGACGATTATATTTTCTATATGGAGGGACAAGTACGTAGTCAGGACGTTGGGTATCTCAATCCAAAGTCGCTACATATCGCAGCTACTCAAATTCTTTACGATATCGGCTGAAATTTCATAAGAAAATGTATTCCCCCATGGAGATTCAAACTAGCGCGCGTCACATACCTCTGCGGCTTAACGCTTGGTCATGGTGATAGTACAGAAACATGTTATAAAAGTAGAAACTGATAAATGTTATGCAATGCTTTATCTTACAAGTCACTATTCGTGAGAATGTTGTTGACCCGTAAGTGGTTAAATGACTTTGTGAAGACCACAAGTAAAGGTAGAATGTGCAGAACAGAAAGGTATTGAGAGTATATAATTATGTACTTACTCACTGGCACTATCGAACCCGTAGGTTCATGGCCGCGCGGACATAAGTTCTCCATACATCCCTATCCTGAGCTAATGATTTCCAATCATTCCCTGTATAATCTACTTCCGTCAAATCATACTTAATGTTATTCTCCCACCTCATTCTTGGTCTACCAACTGGGCGTTTTCCCTCTGGCTTTCCTACAAGAAGCTTCCATGCAAGTCTTTCATTCCCCATATGTGCAACATGTCCTGCCCATCGCAGTCTACAAGACTTAACTGTTCTTATTATATCTGGCTTCCTATAAAGACCATGTAGTTCATTGTTATGTAGTCTTCTCCATTCACCTGTTTGTTCATCTCTCTTTGGTCCAAAAATTTTCCTAAGTACTATTGTCAAATACTTGTAATCTCCTTTCCTCCCTTAAAGTAAGAGTCCAAGTTTCGCACCCATATAATATAACTGGTAGAATAATAGTTATATATATTTTCAGTTTAACGTTTTTTTAAAGGAGTTGGGACATCAAGAGTCTCTGCAATGCATAATAGCACGCATTTCCAGAATTGAGCCTATGTTTAATTTCTTTGTGCATCTCATTCCTATTTGTGATTATTGTTCCTAGGTATTTGAATTCAGCCACTTCCTCAAAATTTCCCTCATTTGTCAGTAGCTGTCCATTTCCATTATATAATGTATTTCTACGTGTGACTATATATTTAGTTTTATTGATATTTACTTCCAGTCCTAATTCCTTAGTGTTACTCAATAGTGTGTGCGTGTTGTCCTTTAGTATCTCCTCGCTATCGGTCAATAGTACTACATCATATAGTCTACAAAAATTAAAAAAAAATTAAAACTAAATATGAAGTGAAATTACAGAAACAAGAAGAAAAATATGAAGAAACATAAGTAAAATTATAACAAACGAGAAAAATTATAAAGAAGAAACAGAAATAAGAAACAAAACAAAAAAAGCATCTAAAATAACTTTCTCAACCTGTGGTTCCGACCAGCAAGTGAGTCATGAGAGGGGAGGATAAGGTTCGGTGGGTCGTGAAGACCCCCAGTGTGATAAATAACCCATAAAAATTTACTCTAAATAACTCACTGGCACTATCTAACCCGTAGGTTCATGGCCGCGCGGATATAAGCTCTCCATGCATCCATATCCTGAGTTAGTGATTTCCAATCATCCCGGTATAATCTACTTCCTTCAAATCATGGTTAATGTAATTCTGCCACCCCATGCTTGGTCTACCAACTTGGCGTTTTCCCTCTGGTTTTCCTACAAGAAATCTCCAAAAATTTTACACTGCAAGATGTAATTGCCAAAAATATATTTGAGATTTGTTTATTTATTTTAATTTTTTTCCTCCTTACACTGTTAATACAACTTTTAATAATCTGGACACCACAGATTGTTTCCTCTTCTTGTGCTATGTGAACCTCTAAGAACAGGCCTGAATCCTATATAATACACCTGATTATACCCCATCTTCACATTACTTCTGTGAGTAAATTTAGAATGTGCTTAACTAGAGTAATTTTTAGAATAACATACAGAATTTACATTTTTATCAATTGCGATGGCCATCGCAATCATCATCATTCATATTCATCTTAGATTTAAGCTTTAGGATTAGGGACTCTCCTGGCGCACCACTATCATCATCATCACCCATCATATCACCGGGGTAACGTAACCCCGCCTTCCAGGCGCCCCAACCTCACATGTGGGTTACAAGTACGCCATGCCAGGAGAGAACACCAGAAATATCGAAAGACAACCTGGGGCATTTGAAAAAAAAATTAATATTCTGTAATAAAATTGCTGGACAATAATGAAAATCCAACAATTGCAACAGAGTGATAAAAACTAAAGTACTAATGTAATGTACAGTTAAAAACTATAAAATAGTTACCTTGTAGTAAAAGAGTAACTATTTTATAGTTTTTAACCGTACATTACGTTATTGTGAACTAACACCTCAACGGAAACTTACCATGAATTTTACTAGTATCGATAAAAATTAAAGAGTTGCATCTTACTACATTTAATTAAATGAGCAGCTGATGCTTGATTTTTATCCGTTCAGCTGCATTTTTCCACGTTTCCCTTTATACAACTTTGGATGATGATGATAATAATAGTAATAACAATAATAATAATAATAATAATAATAATAACAATAATAATAACAATAGTAACAATAATAATAATAAATCATTTTCTTCTTGAAGGTATGGGCCTATTGGCCTCCACTATGCACAATATAATACTTGTCGTCCTTCCAACGTCGTTCCGGTCTTCCCACGTTTCTTCGGCCTTCAGGTCTATAATAAAGTATATGTTTTGATAAACGATTATTTGGCATTCTTTGTACACGTTCCTAACATTTACATGTATTTCTGTATATTCTCTCGTTTATATTATATACCTGTAATTCATCTCTGATATCTTGATATAATAATAAATTAATAATCTTCAATACATCATAAAGCTTGAAATTGGCATTTCGAATAGTTATTCTTTTTCTCAAAAGAATAAATTTGGACTTTTAAATTATCTGTGTTGATTCTACACCCCTGGTGTGTGTCGATTTGATCCAAAAGTTCAGAATCACTCTTAGTATGTATTGTAAGGATGAAAATAGAACAAAACACGCAACCCACTACACTGTCACACTTCTTCCGTGATAGAGGGATAGATGGCTTTACTCTGGTCTGTATTCAATGTACGCACCACTTCCGAAGACCACATTATGTAGGTGACTTGTAATTGTATTATTTGCATAAAATAATTTGATTTTGAGAAGGCAGTTGATCGTGTTAATAGAGATAAGTTATGGAAAATAATGGAAATACATGGCTACCCCGCAAAATTAATTTATGTGATAAAAAGTTTGTATGTAAAGTCTCAAATTATAATACATATAGGCACATCAAAGACCGAAGCTATTTTAATAAATAGAGGTATAAGAGAAGGGTGTAGTTTATCACCTACCCTTTTTAATCTATATATTAATGACATCATCCAAAATTGTTAATATAGGTATAAGAATGGACCGTTTAAAAATATTAAACGTTTTAATGTATGGCGTGACGATATGGTTATTACTTACAAGAAAATGAAAATATTTTACACATAATCTTATACAATCAATTAAATCAGTTATTCCAAGAAATATAATTACAAATATCGAAAGAAAAAACAAAAATACATGGCGTTTTGGGGAAACGATCATATCAGATCAAAAATCGTAATAGACAAACAACCTCTGGAACAAAGTAACAAATTTGATTCTTTGGGTTGTATTTGTACTATAAACAGAAAAGCTGAAAGCGACCTACATAATAAACTGTCGAAATTTCAAATGATACTGCGGAACTATACAACAAAACATTAAAGAATAAAACAAAGATAGATACTCAGATTGAAGTTTTATAAAATATTGGCAGTTCCTCAATTACTTTATTGGAGCGAAAACTTTGGGTAATGACCAAAAATTGCAAAGTAGAAAACAAGCAAAGCTCAGAAATGAACTTCCTTAGTAGAACAAAAGGCTGCACAAGATTGCGATCGTATAAGGAATAAATCTATTAGAGCAAAATTTAATATATCTCCCTATAATAAGAAAATCAGAGAATAGAGAAATGGTTTACACACGTGGAAAGAATGGATGTATCAAGATTACCAAGAGCAGAATTCAACTACAAGCCAAGAGGTTCAAGGAATGTAGGAAGGCCAGTGAAAAGATGGACAGAGCAACTGTGAGGCGGAACAGGTTATTTGCCTAGCCCGTGAAGTGAAGAAGAAGAAGACATAAAATAATGTAGGTTAAGTGTAAGTTTATGTGCACGTTTGTCGTGTGTGTTGTCTGAGGGATGATGGCGATTAATAATGATTAAGAGATGAGAGGTGAAACCTTGTATCGAAAAGCAAGTAGGGTCAGCAGATTTAATATCTGCACGAATCGCTACCAACAATACCATATGTATTGTCAACATATGTTGAGACGAATATGATACGGCCCTAATAGTGATTAAGGAATATAAGAAATGAATAAATAATGAAGGAATAGAATATAGTTAAAAATAAATTAAGTTTCATGTTGGTAAATAGTTCTCACAAGAAGCGGTTGAAACCCTAAGTAAAAGAGGTCATAAACATGTAACTCCTCAAATTAGACCTGAAATGTTTAAGCTGGGTCTAGCTTCAAAACTCACGTTTGGGAGAAATGTCAAACTCCAAAATACTGCCCCAATGTGGACTTATCGCAAAGATGTTTGGAATTTAATCCAGATGTCCGGTGCACAATCTAGCGATTAAGTGTTGTTCACAATCGTCCCTCCTAGCTCCGAGAATAAAAATTTAGAATTAAAATTTCAACCCCGTCGATCATCGAACCCAGATCCATTAGAAACGTACGTTAGACAACAAACACAGGATGAATAATAATTGATACAACTCACTGGCGCTATCGAACCCATAGCTTCATGGCCGCGCAAACATAAGCTCTCCATACATCCCTATCCTGAGCTAATGTTTTCAAATATTTCCCTGTATAATGTTCTTCCCTCAAATCATGGTTAATGTTATTCTCCCACTTCATTCTTGGTCTACCAACTTCGAGTTCTCCTTCTGGTTTTCCTACAAGAAGCTTCCACGCACGTCTTTCATTCCCCATTCGTGCCACATGTCCTGCCCTTCGTAGTCTATGTGACTTAACTGTTATTATATCTGCCTTCCTATAAAGATTATGTAGTTCACTATTATGTAGTCTTCTACATTCATCAGTATGCTCATCTATCTTAGGTCCAACATTTTTCTTAAGAACTTTATTCTCAAATACTCATAATCTCCTTTCCTCCCTTATAGTAAGAGTCCATGTTTCGAATCCATATAATATAACTGGTTGAATAATCTTAATGTATAAAAATTACGTGTCACGTTGTTTGTCCGCGATAGAATCCTAAACTATTGAACCGATTTTAATAAAATTTTGCACACTGTGTGCTGTTTGATTCAACTTGAGACCTACGGTTGTTTATAATTAAATTTATAGTCGCATTATTTTTTATTGCAAATTATTTGTTTATTATTTAACAAAGAGTTATAATTATCTGTGAGTTCCATACGATTCTAACAGATGACGGTGTAAGGTAATTGGTTTGTTATTTAACCAGGTGGCTGTGCTTTTTGTTGCAACCGCGAATTTCAATTGAATTACGACTCACCTCATATATTGAAGTAAATATTGATTATTTCATAATTTAACTGTATTTGTGTTTATTTTATTTTCAATATATTGATAATAATATTTATTTCGTGTGTAAGTCTTAGTTTTAAGTAATCTGGCTGAAAGAGAGCAACTTAATTTAAATTTAACTGGACCGAGAAGGGACATCGAACAATATGGCGAATCAGTTCTAGAGACCATGAATGATGAGATATCAAATGAATTTCCGCAAATTGGTATAGGCCTATGTGACATAAATCTTACATTTAAGAAGAATGTCAATTTAAAAAACATATGAAGGTCCTAAGGAACGGAATAACAGAACTGTAAGTAAGTCTGTTAGTTATAATAATATGCCTAATATTACAGAAACAATCTTCATGCCTCAATTAAATGAAAAACAAGATGACTATAATATATCACAAGATGATATTACTATACAGAGACTTCTTGATGATGATGTGATGAGATTCCAAACTGCCAACAAGTTCGTAGAAAAAAACGAAAGCATAATGAAATCAGCAAGCCTCCTCAAAATATTCCATCAATAAATGTATATAATCCTTATGATGCACTTATGGATGGTACTGAGAATGCAGACAACATAAATTCATCTCAATCAACAAAACCACTTCCACATAAACTGCCACCCATAGTATTTATACCGGGTGTAGTTAACGTACCAGAACTAAAAAATTGTGTAAAACAAAAGCTTTCTGATTTAGATTTCTCACTTAGTTTACTACAACATAATTTAACGTAGGCCATAGCCACAGCAACGCGTGGCCGGGACTTATATATATAAAACAAAGTCGGATAAGTTACACTATTTATAACTCAAGAACAGCTGGTCCGATTTTTATGATCTTTGTTTTGTTTTGGATTTGTTTCCGAACCGAATAGCGGATAACTATTAAAACATTGGAAAAATTAACGTAAAACTATTAAAGGCGATACGACGTTCGCCGGGCCAGCTAGTAGCTTTATATATTTTCAGTTTAACGTTTTTTGAAAGAAGTTGGGACGTCAAAAGATCCTGTAATGCATAATAGCACAATAATTAATACATTAAAGAATAAATAATTCAACTGAAATAAAAGCAAGTTTACAGAAAACTGTCATGGATAAAGACAATAGAAAATTATGAAAAAGTAAATATTTATAGTAGCCTAATAAAGTAATAAAATAAAGCACTCCCTGAAGAAGTAAATGTAAGGATTGGACGATTGAGATACAAATGATAGAGAAATGTGGATGAGAATAACTGTAGTTTAACAGGGGACAGGATAATGATGTGAAACATTGTGAAACCTGTTAAAAATGTAAATGTAAAATATGAGTATTTTTACCCAAATAAATAATATTAGATTGTAGTATAAACAAAACGTACGTATATCGGATGTATTCAGATAGTGAGGAACAAAGAAAGGATAACAAAGAGAAAGAATATATAGTATGATAAATGGGATTTCCAAAGCACGATGACTAGCAAGTTAAAGAAACCTTCATGCGTTTTAGTGGACATTGGCCTCTTCACACAAAGAAGGTGTTCGTTCTGGAACTCTGCTCTAAGACGAGTTGCAACATAAATGACAAAGAACTATGTTCATTTATTTTATTTTAAAAAATTCCTCTTATTCATGTCCGGCATAATGCCTAACTGAGGGATTATTGAAGGTCTGCGATATACGAGGATGCCAGCTGACCATACTTGTCGCTTAATCATAGTATCAGATGAAATTAAATTAATGACAAGAGCATGGGGAAGTGGTTGAATTAACTTTTTGATAGGGGAAACGAGAGAATGGCTGAGAAAAATCTGTCATCGTTCCGGTTCATCATCATTATCATCATCATCATCACTCCAGGGATTAGGCAATTGCCCGTTCCGACTTCATAATGCATCAGCCCAACGTCTTCTAGGTCTTTCAACATCACGTCTTCCTCTTGCTTGATAATTTCTTGCTAACAATGGATATCTCTCCTTACTCATTCCATCCATGTGATCAATCCATTTCTGTCTGTAATTCGTGACTTTATCCAATAAAGGCTGTACTTTCAATTCTTCTCTTATATCCTCATTTCTTATTCTATCAAGTCTTGTACATCCTTTTACTTGTCTTAGGAACCTCATCTCCGCCGTCTATATTCTATCCTTCTGTCTTTTCACTGGAGCCCAAATTTCACATCCATACAATACTGTGGGAACCGCCATAACATTATACATTTTTATCTTGGTTTCTTTCCTAATTTTATTTGTTCCGGTTCATCCACCACAAATCGGAAATGGAGTGACTGAGAAGCGAACTAGGATTGTACAGGTGGAAGGCGAGTGACTTTCACCACGAAATCGGCTGTTTATTTATCATTTAATTATGAACAAGTATTTAAAAAATCCAACATTTGCGGACAAATCTAAATAGGGCAGCACTGGACAATAATTATTTGATAAATTCAATTTTTAAAACAATTAAGGATAATACTCGTATTTGTCGATGCCGAAAGACTAAAAGGTATTATACTCGCTTATCCATTCAAGGTTCACGCGCTCAAACCCACTGAAGTTAATGCTACTTTACTTCCAGAATTGAGCAAACCTTCTCTTGAAGGGGAAGTAAACTCATTAATACCGTGTGGAAATTTATGATAGGTTCTATATAAGAAAAACTCTTAAGGGTGAATTTATAGTCAATGGTTTATATAACAACAGATGCGTTCGTAAACGTTCCCACTGCTGTCAGATTTCTCCCGCTGCCTACCTCTAAAATTTAACACACAAAATTGACCATATTAATAAGGAGACCTATTATTTTAATGTCATAGTAAATTCACATTATGCTTTCTTCATCCAAACACTATTTCACTACATAGCATACAATATGCCTATTGAAGTAGCCTGTTGTTATCCATATACATTTATATTAAGGCGGAAACTACATCACTTTAAATCACGACACTTTATGAAGGTAAAAATGATTTTTTCTCTTAAACATGTCTACAAAAATTAATTATTACATAGACTTCCCGGGGCGCAAGGAAGGATACATACAGTAGTGTTTTGCTGGGCCTCAACTAGACAATGCCGCGGAATGAAGAAGCGAAGGAATTGGTGAGTATTTCTTTAAGAAATCCGCATTATCTACCGAGACATAATCCACTCATTTTATAAGTAAAGTGATTCCACTACACATAGTAGGAGATACTCTCATATTTTTAGACAATCGGTACGAGATGTCAGACAGGTTATCAGCCCTGCGTGACGGCCGCATTTTCCCCCAGAACATAATCTAGTACTCATTTCCGATAAAGGATAAGTCGACCCCCAGTTTAAAAATCCTGATACATCGAGACTCGAACCCCGACCTTCCGGCTTGTGGCGTATTGTCTTCACTAACTACTTTACGGCGTGCCCTAACTACAAGAGTCTCTGGTCAAAAATTGTTTAGCCTCTAATGCAATTTTAAATCACTAGAATAGTATTTTTAATTTTTAATATACGAGTAAATTATATAGAGAATCGAAATGTAAAATCATATTTTCCACAGAGCGATTTGATTCATAAAACAGCGTTTTAACTCGTGATTGGATATCTTATTGAAATCTCGGTGCCTATCAACTTCATTGAAGTTTGTGTTTTTTTTCTTAGTCATGACTCATGAGGATTGGTGCTTGCTTGAAATTTCATTACTACGATCCACAACTCACTGGTTCTATCGAACCCGTATGTTCATGGCGGCGCGGACATAAGCTTTCCATACATCCCTATGACGAGCTAATATTTTTCAATCATCCCCAGTATAATCTACTTCTCTCAAATCATGGATAATGTTGTTTTCCCATCTCATTCTTGGTCTACCAACTAGGCGTTTTCATTTTTTTTCCTACCAGAAGCTTCCATTCACCTCTTTCATCCTCCATACGTCCCACATGTCCTGTCCATCACAGCCTACGAGACTTAACTGTTCTTATTATATATTGCTTCATATACATATCAAGTAGCACACTATTATTAATTTTCTCCATTCACCTGTCTGTTCATCTCTTTTTTGACCCAAACATTTTCCTAAGAAAATTACCACGCCACCATTAATCATCATTTTATAATTAGCCTAAATTTAATTACACTTGCATTTGTACAAGACATGATAATTCAGACAACAACACAGAGTATTGGTATAAGGTGCGTTGCAAAATGATACAACTACCATATTTTTCGAGACTGTACTAAAAAAACGGTAGAATGAGCTGTAATAATAATTAATCCTACGCTATAACGTGTGCACTACAACAATGTATAAACAAGCATACTTTTTTTTTCTCTCTGACAACACAACCACGAGTTCAATTGCCTTTTACAAATTGATACAATCAGCCGTTACATAATTATACAACAACCAGTTCCATGTAAACAAACACAAGTCATACTTCTCTTATTCCCTGTTGCTGCCGGTGTCTGTTATAGAGGGCATGTATAAGTACGTAGCAGAATAAAAACACTTGCATGCTGGACTTTTCAGGTAGTTTCAAGTGTTTAAGTCAATGGGACGAAAAATATGATGTCACATATGTAGAAAGAACGAAGAATTATTATCTAGAGAAATAGCTTGGAGGATTTTCAAATCCCCACGAGTGATCAATAGTTTTTTTAAGCATGGACCGGAATATGATACAAAAACGTCTTCTAGAAGACCACGTATACTTAAACTTCTACAGGAGAGGTTGGTTATCAGGGGACTAAGTGCAGGTTGTACCTATCTGAGAAGATTACATCAATATCCTAAAATTAATATGCACAATTCTATGTCATCTTGAATGGTGGGTCGATGTCAATTATTGATATAGAGAAAGAAAGAAAGGTAGCCTCGATCGAATTACACAAGACGCGACGAATGTCTTGGTTAAAGCAGTGCATAACCCCGAAGTCCGAATGAAAACAAGTATTGTTTAGTGATGGGATTAAATTCAATTTAGATGGCCGGATGGGGCAGCCTATTATTGGCATGATTTGAGGAAAGAAGAGCAGATAATTCCAAAACTTAAACAAAAAGTGGTCTGGGTTGGGTTTGGTTATGGGAGCCCAAAATATGTAGCCTTCTCTAAGGGCCGAATGACTATCAAGAGCTACTAAATATTCAGCTTTTGGGGAGGCGATTGGAAGTCAATTTTAGATATTCCAACAGAATAATATTTCTATTCATATTGTAAACTCCATATTGTAAAGATTTATAAAAAATAGGATACATGTAATGGTCCCGCGCCGTAGCCGAGCGGTTAAGATAGGAAGCCTTGGCGCAGAGCTACGGGACTTGCGCTGGTTCGAGTCTCCATGGGGGAAGACATTTTCTCATGGTATTTCGGCCAGTATGGGACCGATGCCCACCCAGCATCGTGAGGCAATTGGGTAGCTACAATAAGTAGCGGCTCCAGGTTGAGGAACCAGCTATAACGGCTGGGGGACTCGACATGCTAACCACATGTCACCCGTACACTAGCTGTTGATCATCCACCTCTGTGATTGACACATGTGGATGTGAAGGGCCAGCAGCCGGCTGGTAAAAGGGCAACCGCTGAAAAGTGGAAAGACCCTCAATCGGAATCGGATCGGATACATGTAATGGAGTGGCCCACAAATTCTCCTGATCTAAATCCTATGGAGTACTTCTGGTGTAATTTTTTTCGTACTGTACATGCTGATGGAAAGCAGTATGCTAATACCAATAAGTTTCAGACAGCAATCATCTCTGCAGGGGAAAATATGGAGTTGTCCATACTACAGAAAATTGTAAGTAGTATGCATGATCATGTTTTTAATATGGTCTCGAAATATGGCTCTTTCATTGGCTATTGGGTTCAGCGATTGTATAATTTTGCAACACAAAAATGATGAGCATAAATGTTGGTTTAAGTTATCCAGGTACTCTATTAAATTAAGTTACAGTTCAAATGTTAAATTCAGTAGCAGTTTTTGCCAGGAATGTGTCACAATGCATAATGTATGTTGAAATAAAGTTTTTATTGTGTACGTATTTGTTATTTAGGTGTGCCTTGCCATCAGTGTGGTGGTTGTATCATTTTCAACATTTATAAGATTCATGATGTGTTCCGTTGAGGTATTATTCAAAATTAAAATATAAAATTATGGAATATTCACCTGAAAAGTCCGTCTCCTCAACTTAATTAGTTATTTAACTGTAGTGCTTTCGGTACTTGTCCCATCATAGGCAGGATTCAAAACTGGTGTTTCACTGAAGATCTGGTAGAGGGGGTTACAGCTATTGGGTTCGTTTTCGTTTATCAAATGGTCGTTGTTGCGAGCTGCTTTCATGATTTCCATCTCTTCGAGTACAGTTATCTTCGCTGGATTATTTTCTCTGTGCATTACTGTCAGGGTGTTTACAATATTTAACACGCGATGTCCTTCATGGATTACGTGTTTTGCATCGCTTGATTTTCCTTCTGCGTGAATGAAGTTTCGAAAATGTTCTTTAAATCTGATGTTAAATCTTCTGTTTGTTCTTCCTATATAACATTTGTTGCAGTCTTACATGTCAATTTATAAACTCCTTTGCTGTTGAAGATGTTATTTTCTTCAATGCTATTGTTCATTATGTTGTTTAATTTGTTATTAGTTTTGTTTGCTATTTTTACGTTTTATCGGCTTTCTTTAGTGTATTGGCTAATTTTGTCGTTTATTTTCCTGTATATGTGTTATCCATGTTTTCTTGTTGTTATCAGATTCTTTTTCAAGTTTAGTTATGTTGGATATATTGTTCTTTCTTTTTTGTTTATTTACAAGTTTATTTATGATTTCTTCATTATAGCCATTGGTTTTTGCCATATATTTATTGTAAGAAAATAACATCTTCAACAGCATAGGAGTACATAAATTGACATGTAAGGACTGCAACACATTTTATATAGGAAGAACAAACAGAAGATTTAACATCAGATTTAAAGAACATTTTCGAAACTTTATTCACGCAGAAGGAAAATCAAGCTATGCAAAACACGTTATTAACGAAGGACATCGCGTGTTAAATATTGAAAACACCCTAACAGTAATGCACAGAGAAAATAATCCAGCGACGATAAATGTACTCGAAGAGACGGAAATCATGAAACCAGCTCACAACAACGACCATTTGATAAACGAAAATGAACCCAATACATGGAACCCCCTCTACCAGATCTTCAGTGAAACACCAGTTTTGAATCATGCCTATGATGGGACAAGTCCCGAAAGCACTACAGTTAAATAACTAATTAAGTTGAGGAGACGGACCTTTCAGGTGAATATTCCATAATTTTATATTTTATTTTGTATCATTTTGCAAAAGCATCTGTACCTGAAGATTCTAGATTCAATGTGACCAGTGGTTTTACGTGTCATAAAATGAAAAGTAAAATCACAAAATATATTACCTGTGATAAGAGTTTCTACACGAACTAACCCACTGGCACTTTCACACCTGGAAGTAATGGCCCCACAAACATGGCTCCATACATCACTAAACCTATATTTTCAAATTCCTGCATTTTTTTCTAGATTTTCAGTATAACTTGTAATTACCTTATGATATAATTGAAAATGTATTTATGAATGAACAATTAATAAAGTATGGGTAAAAGAATTCATTCAATTATAAGGTCATATTTTTGCCTTTTTAGGTCATATTTAAACCTGTTTTTAGGTCATAAATGCATACATATTTTCCATTTTTAGGTCATAGAAATCCGCCCCTTAGTCATAGCCGTATTTAGAGGAGTGGGCTAAGAAAACCTCCATGAGGTGTTTCAGCTCTAAGGTTGAAATATATTTGATAAACCTAAAAAGCTAGTAACTGATATTAGATCCAACCATGGGTTTTGAGTCAGGTACCAATCAAGCGTAAGGGGCCTACTACAAAATAAATATATTACAGAACTTTACAGGGCTAATGGTAGAGGCCAGAACAACTATATCTTAAATACTCTCACAGTCTTCTGTGCAGCTGGTCTTCCAAAACATCATCGTCTTCGGTACTGCAGCTCTTAGAGTTTAACAATGACCTCCCGAACAACAGCTCGCTTCTTGTTTTCTCTTTACAATTACTATATCCAGTTATTCTTAAATCATTCTCCACGTCGTCCACCAATCTAATCTTGGATCTAATACATAATAGTTTAGAATCAAATTTCGCCTGCAGTATTGCCTGGAGGGTTCGGTTTGTGCCCATTCTATTTGCATGTCCCAAAAACTAGCTTCTTCTGTCTTTCATATCTGCTATTATATCAACGTCGTTATACAGAAGTTGCAATTCCTGGTTAGTTTTAAATCGCCAGATTCCATTGGCTCTAGTTGGGCCATATATCTTACTCAAAATTTCCCTTTCCCACATGAACAGACGTTCTATAGCCTTTTCTGTTAGTGTCCAGTTTCCGTTACCACTTAGATTTTATAATTGAAATAGCACAATTTTAATTCTCAGAATATTGCAATTATATTTTGCCATTAACTAAATATTTGCAGGTACACGTCTTTACATAATATATACAAATCAACAAATTCTATAAACATTTAACGTATAATATATTTTTAAAAAACTTTAAAAGTTGTAAATTTTATAGTCACTTTTCTATTAATACAGTCAGAATGTGGGGGAAAAAAAGAAAAAAAAAAGAGCTGTCCTTAATACTTTGTAAGGTAACCTTTAGCTTTAATAACTACTTGACATCTACGCTGCATGGATCTAACAAGCCTATCACATATCTGAGGACTGATTTTTTACCATTCTTCAGTAACCACCTTCTTCAATTCTTCTTTGGAAGAAGGATTTCTGCTGTGGACCCTAGGTTTCAAAAACGCCCATAAATGTTCTATAGGGTTTAAGTCAGCAGATTGAGGAAGGGGGTCTTCAATTGCTTTGGCACGTTCCATATCAACCAAGTCTTATTTAAGTCCGCCGTATGTTTGGGGTCGTTATCTTGTTGGAACATGTACGTAGGGAGCATATCCAAATTTGCTGCACTTTGTTTAACATTCTTACGAACACTGTCAATGAACTGTATATTGCCAACCCCTTTTGCTGACATACACCCCCACAACAACATAGACCCACCCCCATGTTTTACTGTAGGTGTTGTATTGGTCACATCATTATCCGCACTGTCTTTTCTCCAGACTCTATGAACGCCATCTGAACCGAACAGGTTGATTTTAGTCTCATCAGACCAGAGAACATTATTCCAAAATGCCTGCCCCTTATTTACACGTTTTTTTGAAAGCTGTAGTCTTACAACACGGTCCTTACGGCCTTTTTCTAGTCATTCTTCCATGATAGCCATTTCTGCGTAACACCTTCCGAACTGTCTCAGTGCATACCTTTTTACCAGTAGAAACTTCTAGGGTAGACCGCAATTTTGTAGCACTAATTCTGGGATTGAAATTCACTTGTCTCACAATGGTTCTCTCCTCCTTTTCACTTAACTTCTTTTGTTAAGGTTTTCTCGGAACATTCTCTACTGAACGTTTATACTTGAATTTATTTAGTATATACTGTACTGTTGCATGACATTTGCCTATCAGTCGCCCTATTTTTCTCAAAGAATATCCCTTAAGTACAAGATTTACAATTGTATCCTTGAGATCAAAACTGAGTTCTTTACATTTACCCATTTTGGAGGCGACTGACTGTCAGTGTACACAACCAGCACAGTAGGCAGATGTAAACAAATGCACAACTTAGAGTATTCATGTTGCATTAAGGTTTAAGCAAGTTAGACAAGCAAATACACTGCAGAGTTTTCTTTAGTGTATGAATAGCAAATTGGTTTGTATTTGGGTGTAATAAAGATTATTTATTTTAATAAAATTTTGCTTATTTTATAATTAAGTTTTGAACTACATATTTAGATATAACTTAGTATTTCCTTCAAACCACAATAAATATTTTTTCTTTATTTTCAACAACTTTCTGAAAATTGGATTTTTATTAATAAAAATGCCTATGTATAAATACCAAATTAACATACTGTATATAGACTACTTAGGAGTTATAATCTTGTTCAACGCCCTTAGGTAACAATAATCAGAAGCCAGTTTCTCATTGACTTCGACTAACATGTCATTATTTATAGTAACAATCCTTTGAAGTTCTTCATTTATAATATTTAACAACCTATATCCATAATCAAGGGTTCTATCAATATTAAACATATTAAACATTACCTCTATTCATGAGCATAAAAATATTTTTTCAACCTGATAAATGTTTTTATGTTTTTACGTATTTATTCAGTTTATATATTTCATGGTGTTATATTATTCATAACATGTTATATTTTATATGTTTTGTTTATTTCATTCTTATTATATGTCAAACTTTGACTGTAATGCCAATCATAAGTCAAGAAATGAATACTCCTTCATTTTTATATCTTTCTTCTTTTTAAACCCATTCCAAATTAACCAAAAGCCCAACACAAACCAATCCAACCAAATCAATACAAACTCTCAATACAAACTCCCAACACAATCATAATAAACACAAAATCCAACTCAATCAAATCAAATATAAGTCAACACAAAACCAAGCAAACCCAACCCAACCCAATCCAACTCAAGTTAATATGGATCAATACAAAACTCATCTCTACCCAATATAAATTAACTTAAACCCCAATCCAATTCAAACTAAAACAAATCGTCACAAAATCCAATTCAACCCAACCAAATCAAAATCAACACAGAACTCTACACTTTAAATAGAAAATCTAAAACAGAAAGCAACACAAACATTTGAAATACAATTACCTAGAAATTTAAGTGATCTTTCATGACATGAAGAGTGACCATATTATAAAAAATATACACACTGACCACTGCATACTTACTAAAGAACATTAGTCAGAAATGTACCCACATATAATGATATTTTAATAGCAAATATTTTAAACACACTGGAAATTTAACTTACAAGCAAATTTTCATCTGGGGTAAAACATGGAAATGAAACTAATATTATTGAAGTCAGTATAATAAAATATTAATTTTCCCTAAATTTCACAACTCCACTAAAATAAACACATGCGATACAGGGCACTGACCATGTGCTTTAAGCAAAAAGAAAACTTACGTTCTGTCAGTGACTAGTTCACGCACATGGTGAAAAAGTATGATGTGGTCATGTTATTGCTTCCTGCATCAAATTTCCAGATTCTCCATTTGTTTTTATAAAGGAACATATGTGGCACAACAATGATTGTCATTAAAAAAGTGTTGGAAGCACAAATTTGCAGTACACCACCCGCACTTCAAAATGGCTGGATTTGTACAGTATTCCGTTGTGTTTTGAAAGTGTTGTTCACCCCTGGGTGCCAATCCAGCTAGCACCCAACCATACCGGTGCGCCTGTTGGAATCTTGAGAAAGAAATGCTGATAAACAAGTGATTGTATTTGTATTATATTGTTGTGTTGCTGCGGTGTATAAGACGAATCACCAAAAGCTGCATTATGGGAGATGTGTCGAATCATATGCTCATACAATGGGGGAAAAAAAAAAAAAAAAAAAAACTATCTGTCCAAGTTGCAACTCATTAGTTGTATTTGGTGGTATGATTTTGATTACTACGTTTTCAATGTCATAGTACCCTTTTTCTAACAGTTGTTTTATTATATTTCTGTCGCAGTGAACACTATACGAGCCCACTAGCAATAGATTGCATGTTGCTGAGTTGGGAAGGAATAATTCTTGTAGGAATTCTCTCCATACTTTTTTGTCATTTTTCCCGACGTAGTCCACTTTTTATTACAAGCTTTTCAGCCTTGAACATGCATTCAACAGTTCTTATGTTAATACCTGGAGGTATTTGAAGAATCAGTAGTATCTTTGGCATCAGTTTTCCAGCTCTTAACACTACCGGCATTATAGTGAAGTTGTGTGTAGACGCCCCTTTTGTTTGCACAATACCATGCACTTTACTGGTTCCTTGACAATCTAACGTTCTGCCGAAAGACATCTCCTAATTGTAACCACTTTCATCTGCATTAAAAACCTGCTCATCAGTGTATTTGTCCATAAGTGATGTGCACTCACGTCAGAAGGTTAGTATTGATATTTCAATAACTGTCGTGTTATGTACCTGACGCTTTGTTACATATGATACTATTTTGCGGCTGACAATCTTATAATTCTTTTTAAACCTATGTAACTAGGAATGAGTTGCTTTGAGGTAGGTTTGATCTCTTCCCCTCAAATCACTAGAAGTTTCGAGTGCAATTCTCTTTATCTCACTTCCTTATA
Organism: Diploptera punctata; assembly: GCA_030220185.1. NCBI lineage: Eukaryota > Metazoa > Arthropoda > Insecta > Blattodea > Blaberidae > Diploptera > Diploptera punctata. Next base: position 1,092,557 of record JASPKZ010005318.1, read on the forward strand.
CAATTTAATTTCTAGACGCCACAGACAGAATTCTTCAAATGTTGTTCGGTGCATATTTATAACAACATTTTGTTGCTCAACTGCTTGTTTCATTTTGTAAAGTTGGCTTTCGTTTGTTAGACATGAGAATCCGTATTTCATACTGCTTCATGACCTATGATTAAAGTTTTTTCCTCCTGGTGTACCTGGAAGAATCCAATACTCAATTACCTTACATTTTTCTTCAAATGAAATGATCCGGGATGTTTTTAGAGGGGACGGACAGTAAAGAGAACCAGAATGCTGTGAAGATTCTTCTTCTGATGAGGCAATTGTTTCTTCTGATTCGCTGTCTTGTACGTGAGGCGTGTCACCATCATCATCTCGTGGTTCATTTTCATCAATGACCAGAGTATGAGTTTCTTCAAATGACTCCGTTTCATAACTCTTTATTAGGTCACACATAACATCAGCAACATTAAGCTCTTTTCGCGACAATTCAAATTCTGTCTCTTTATAACATTCTTCTCTTAGTTTAGCGATAACTTTAACCAATATATTTACAGGGTTCATCTTTTCCACGTACTGAAATAAAACAGAACTCTCACAATAGCACAACCCAACTGACAGCACTCCCAGAACAGTACTGTGTTCACTCTCGCTTATATCACAGTGCATGTTGGGTGCTCGCAACCTAAGATGGCCCCGTCAACTTACATCTTCATTGGTCTGTATCTCTGGCGTTCATTGCATTGGAGTTGTACAACGTACGCATTTTGCATTATTTTTAATGCTTAATCGAACTGTAATAACGACATTTATTTTATTTTCATCTTTGTTATAATGTAACATAAGGGAAATCAGTATCATCAACAGTAATATAGCGGGTGACAAAGAATTTATCTTGAGAATAAGGACCGTACATTGAATTTAATTTGGATATTTAATGATAAAATGATTATAGTCAGCCTATCCATAAAAATCCTTTATAATATAACTATGTTGATAAGTAAAACTTGTTTAATCCTGAACGTGAATAATGCGGAAATCTGTCCGATGTGAACCAATGTATTGGTCCCGACGAAATAATAGCAATTTTACGCGTATGTATTTTGCATAAAACGGAATCTGTTCAATGCGGAAACGGAAGGACATTTCTATACAATTGATGAAAATTTATAAAGCGGAAAGACAGAGACAGAAATAAATTATTTTCCACTTCATTGAATACCAGTTAGGCCATAAAACAATACGGAATGATTCCTGCCGCCGGGTGAATTCTTTCTATGCCTGAAATTTTCGATCGGCCTCACTGCACACGCATTATGCGAAATACAGATAGTGTACATGTCTTACAAATAACTATTGCACTGTAAAATCTTAAATTAGTTTAAGTCCTGAGACCGATCTTTCACAGGTAGTGTTCTGATATTACGGAATAAAGATGGCTAAAACGTATGTTTCATTGTCATTAAACGAAAAAGTGAAAGTGATTGAAGATAAAAAACTCAGTGCCCGAAATAATCACTAAATTTAAATGTGAAAAAAAACTCAAGTATATAAGACTTTAAAACACAAAGATAAAATAATGAATGAATGAATGAATGCAAGAAAATGGTCAAACGAAGAGAAAGCTAAAAAATAAAGGAAATAATGAAATCAACGAAATATTGTGGGAGTGTTTTACAAGTGCACAATCAAAAAATATACAAATTTCCGGACCGATGCTTCATAGTCAAGCTCTAGTTGTTGCTAAATCCTTAGGGAATAACGATTTCAAGGCATCTTCAGGTTGGCCGGACGGTTTTAAAAGACGACACAATATAGTGTGGATTGAAATTTGCGGGGAATCAAAGGATGTGGACAAAAGTGTAGTTAGTGTGCGGAAACCGAAACTACAAACCGGTACATTAATTACATGATACGCGCCTAAGAGACAGTTTTAACGCTGACGAAACGGGACTTTTTTTTTCTGCGCGTTACTGTCGAAGTCACCCGTACATACTACATTTCACTTTTCAACGCGCAGCGAAATTACAGTTAATACAAGATACGTAAAAAAATACATGTACGGTACTCTATAATCTACGAATAATAATTAGTTTTAGTTTTTTTATAATATGGAATTTTGTCTAATGCGAAAAAAAATGTTCCCATGCGATTCCGTTTTGAGCAAGTTTTACTTTAATCATTTTAAAAATGTTCAAACGCCATTTTAATTACCGCAGACAATCTAACACGTGAATATCTAAATCGAAACGATTTTTCTGGGATAGAATAAACTGTTTTATACTTTAATTTAAACTCTTTGCAACAAACTAAGACAAGACCAAAGTATGCTAACCGAGCTATCTAGCTTAAGCAATGACGTGTGAAATTCGTATTCGGTCAGTTCCGGCTTCAAATCCCGTTTCCGACCAACCTGCCTGAGTTTTTCTTGGTTTTCTTCAATCATCAAATACATTCTGGGTTGGAATTTCATTACCAGGACTCATTTTAAAATATTCATTATTTAATAATATAATTAAATATAAAAATTAATAAATAAACTGAAGTCCATGATAATCTATAAATTAGCTAATAACGAATGTTACACTGTGATGTATAACGATATTTTTACCCGAAGGTCTGGCGAATTAAAGAAGTGTAGCAAAAGAAAAGTGTTGAGAGAAAAATTACAAGAAAAATTACAACGTATCGCAACAAGCGATATGCAGCTCTGATTGATTAGAATTCGTTTATTGTTACACCTGATTTAAAAACAAATCAGTAAATTCAGCGTAATAATTCACTATCTGATCGAAGAATTGTAATTTCGGTTATGAATTAATTACGTTCGTTAACATTAATTTGCGTATTTATATGAATTGCAGTTCTTCACACTCGTTTACTAATTACAGTGTTCCTTCCCCCTTCATTCAAGTCATTATCCTTTATAGCATAATAGAATTGGATGAGTTTGCAAAATGTATTATTTTTCCATTAATTTTGTTCTAAAAATATAAAATAAAGATGTGTTTATCAAAACCCAGTAAAAGATGAACAGACTAATTATAACATGAGATTGGAATTGATCTTAAGGTCTAATCCTTGAGCTACTGATGATAATAAGTAACGGCTCCAGTTTCAGAAAATCAGGTATAACTGCGGGGAGACAGTATATGCTGACCATAGGTCGCCCATATTCTGGATGGACGATCGTCCACCTCTGTAAGTGTCATTTGTGAATGTGAGGCCAAGGACCTTCTAAGCCTGTCGCGACATGGAGTTTAGTTTTAGATATATGCCGAAAGAACCATACTTAACATGTTACAGTAGTCTCTTTTGTGTGTTTTCTGGAAGTAATTCCCAGCAGTGTTCATCGCCGTTTTTGACGAGGATGTTCTAATGAGTCTGTCACGTCGAATCCTGTCATTTAGTTGCATATCAGGTAACCCGATGGAGTTCAATCTGATCATCAGCCAATCAATTCAGTATTATTTCCAAACACAAACTGACAATCTCTGGGGAGCGGCTTTATTTTATACATTGCATCATTCATGATTGATGATCCTCTTTAGTTGCTTTTAAGAGAGCAAGATAGTGTATCCTAATCTCTCAGGACTTCAGACAATCCTGATAATTCACACACTGTAACTAATGCCTCAGCGAAATTAAGCTTATTTTTATTTTATTGTGTATCCGAAATTAAAATCCGTTTGCTTCAATTATGTCAGGTTAATTTTTGCAAACTCATTATTGAATTATATTATAATTTTTTATATGTTAAAGTATTAAAATCTATAACAATAAGTATATTAAATTCTGCAGGAATGGATTTTTGGAGGCGTTCAGCTGGAATTTCTAGGAGAGATAAAATAAGAAACAGTGTAATTAAACAAAAGATGAATGTTCAAACTTCAATTGTGGATTTCATAAAAAAGAACAGTTAAAATGGTATGGTTATGTAAACAGAATGGCAGAAGATAGATTCCCAAGAATAATACTAGACTGGGTGCCACTTGTTAAAAAAATAGAGGGCGGCCAAAAATAACGTGAATTGGTGTTTTGAGCAGCATGAGGGAACAAGGATTGAACGATGAAGATTGGAATGACAGAGATAAGTAGAGGAGAATCAAAGTAGATTATTTGGGAGCAGGATGTTGTGAAACATTGTGAAAAATTGTGAAACCTGCTAAATAAATAAATAATTAAAGCATCAGACAGAATAAATCAAACACATAGTCCTGGAATAAATACTGCATGTTCATAAATTTACAATACGTTGGAAAACAGCGGTAAATGTAACATTTTACCATGTAGAGAGATAATTTCATATCACAGCTCAGGTTTCTTTTCTTTTCTTTTTTTTTTTGTGCAAGTCCTCCTGTTTATCTTCCATTTATACTTGTCTTCAAGGATTCAACGATTGAGCATACAAGTTAGAAAGAATACGTTAGTACTTTTTTTTTAATATCTCCGGTATCTTTTTTCTAATTTCTTCAGTTCTTTATGATATGTTCTTCTAGTTCTTTATTAAAATATCCAAGATTTTGTGAAATATATTCTAGGCGAGTATTCAATAAATGAACTTTCATGCTTATGTTGCAACTTTCTTCCTTGAATGTATCAGGCATATTAGCCATAAGTTTCTGTAATTGGGATTTTCTATGTTGCCAAAATGTTGTGCTAATGATAGCTACTTATGCTTCCTTCTCTTTTTATTTAGTTTTATATGTTAAATTTCACAGAAAAACAAAAGAAAAAGATTATACTGACAATAATAGAAAGTATACTTACATATGGATCAGAAAGCTGGACAATAAATCAAAGGATGCAGGAAAGAATATTGGCGACAGAAATGGATGGATTACGGAGAAGTATGATAATATCCAGGCTACAACATATTCGAAATACATATATCAGACAAGAAATGGATGCACAAGAAACTGTTATCAAAAGGATAACAAAGAGAGCTTTTCAGTGGTATGGACATGTAAAACGGACGTCGGAAGTCCAGTGGCCTAATCATACGTTGGATTGATGATGCCGGGCAGAAGGAAGAGGAGGAGAAGTAAAAGAACATGGTATGAGAGAAAATATGATGCCATGATGAAGGGGGGTATGGAAGAACGACAATGGGAAGATAGGAATCTCTGGAAAGCAGGAATCAAGGGCAAACTGCTGTAAAATGGAAAGCCTGTATTAAGTTAAAGTTAAGTAATGTTAAATTAAACTTCATGATTCTGAAGTCGAGATCATTGAATATACCTTATTTTCACTATGCTTCAGATAAAAATCTTTTCACGTATGTAGGCCCACTTGAAACAGTCTCCTTTATTTTTTAGAGTCTTCATAACTGCATTTTAAGGCACGTTTAATGTTCAGAGGTGACAGAAGTACTTCACAGAACTCGAAGACGTTCTTAGAACCAACTATACAATTTTCTAGAGGCGGACAGTAAGATAAAGATGGGCTGATCGAGTGTTTGATGGTAGACTAATGAAGATAAAGACAACGGCATCCTTCTGTAATCCATAACACCAATGTAGTTATCCGACAGGTCTGTCGATCCGTAATCCCGATGTACTTACTTATCTCATAGGGATGTATCCCTTTGTCGATAATAAGCATTCAGTGCCTTCTGATTTACTATGTAACTAGCCAACTCATTGGCACTATCAAACTCGTAGGTTCATGGCTGCGGGGACATAAGCTCTCCATACATCCATATCCTGAGTAATGTTTTCCAATCATTCCGTGTATAATCTACTTCTCTCAAATCATAATGTTATTCTCCCACCTCATTCTTGGTCTACCAATTTCGCGTTTTCCCTCTGGTTTTCCTACAAGAAGCTTCCATGCAAGTCTTCCATTCCCATTCGTGCCACATGTCCTGACCATCGCAGTCTACGAAACTTAGCTGTTATTATATCTGGCTTCCTAAGTATAAAGACCATGAAGTTCACTGTTACGTAGTCTTGTCCCTTCACCTGTCTGTTCATCTCTCTTTTTGGTTAACAGTTTTTCCTAAGAACTTTATTCTCAAATATTCGTAATCTCCTTTCCTCCCTTAAAGTAAGAGTCCATGTTTGACATCCATATAATATAACGGGTAGAATAATTGTTTTATATATTTTCAGTTTAACGTTTTTGAAAGGAGTTGGGATGTCAAGAGTCCCTGTAATGCATAATAGCACGCATTTCCAGAATTGAGCCTAAGTTTAATTTCTTTGTGCACCTTATTCCTATTTGTGAATATTGTTCCTAGGTATTTGAATTCAGCCACTTCCTCAAATTTCCCTCACACATTAAAAATACGTACAGTATTCTACTTCCATATGTTGACATAAATGAAAGGTAAACATGTTAATATATCGTCATATTATAAACCAACCAACTCACTGGCACTATCTAATCTGTAGGTTCATGGCCGCGCGGACATGAGCTTTCCATACATTCCTATCCTGAGCTAATGTTTTACAATCATCCCATGTATAATCTGCTTTACTCAAATCATGGTTATTCTCCCACTTCGTTCTTGGCCTATCTACTGGGCGATTTTCCTCTGGTTTATCTAAAAGGAGTTTCCATGCCCCTCATATTGTCATTTTATACGTGGTATAATTTCCAAAATTTCATATACCAGTAAAATTAATATTAAAATAAAATAAATGGTAGACAGGAACGTTTTCGACTTAAAATTTGGATTTAGCAAGCTGAAAATACTATAAAAATGTTCAAACCTCTGTTTGTTTCATCGCAGAGTATATTATTATTACTTTACAGTTTTTTTTTCATTTCATCCTCTTTGGGGTAAGACGGATCAATTATTTTTCTGTGTGTTGTTCCTTTCCTAGTGCCCAATATTTCTTCATTCTTTCTCATCTTCTTTTCCTCTCTTCATCCGAGATAATATGCTTGGATATTTGTGTAGATTTGTCTTGGAAACTTATGTTTTCATTTAAATAATTAATTTAACCGTTCGATCGATTAGTGGATTTTCTGAAATCTTTAATTTATTATTATTATTATTATTATTATAAGTATTATTATTATTATTATTATTATTATTATTATTGTTATTATTACTATTATTGTTATTATTACTATTATTGTTATTATTACTATTACTTCTTCTTCTTCCTTCCAAGTATTAGGCCAAGGCCTGTTACGACCCTATAGAAAATTTTCCCTCCAGCGTTTCATAGGACAGCCCAGTGATCTTCGTCCTCTTGGTATATAATTATAAACAGCTTTGGGAATCCGATTTGAACTCGTTCTTTCTAGATGGTGTTTCCAATTTAGTTGGTACTGTTTAATATATTCCAAAATTGGCGTTGTCTTCAATTCTTTTAAGATATCGGTGTTCCTTTTCCGATCCCATCTGGTGTAACCCGCTGTTCTGCGCATGAATCTCATTTCACAAGCAGTTATTCTGCTTTCATGTTGTCTTTTTAGTGTCCATGCTTCACTACCATAGGTCAACACTTGTCTAGCCAAAGTGTTATATAAACGTAATATGGTGTTTTTTTTGTACAAGGGATTGTTTCATAACTTGATTAATAATTTCCAAACTTTTATTATTATTATTATTATTATTATTATTATTATTATCATTATTATTATTATCATTATTATTATTATTATTATTATTATTATTATTATTATTATTATTATTATTATTATTATTATTATTATTATTATGGTATATACTACACATTCTCCTTTACGATTACAATAGTATACGCTACGAAATAAAATTGATTAATCGTGCTGATATCCAAGTATGAAAATGACTTGTCAATATTTCCAATGTTTTCAGTTTAAAAGCTTTTCTTGGAATAATCTTTAAATTCTGTTTACTTCTTTATTTATAAAAATGTGCTCCCACAGAATATGATGCGTAATTTTGAAAAATTCTGTATGGAGACTATTGTCGCTTCAAGGAAGGTTATTTCTCAAGGTCATAACAAAGAACTTAACAATTTTTATAGCAAAAAGAAGCAAATAGAATGGTAGTCGAAGAATTCTTTTGAACAAAGATGCAGGTGCTGGAGCAATAAACTAAGACACTGATAATACCACGATCCCGGATCTGTCTAGACTGACATTTCCAAACCAGTATTTTATAGTTCACATGTTGAGGTTGTTCATAATTTAATTTTTTAATTCAATTCTGACCATAACCTAACATTCTGGCAATGACTTCATACGTGTACCTTCGTTAAAATAATCAGTGGCTAAACTAGACAAAGGTAGTATTTAATAGCAGTACAAAAATAATAAACCTACAATTTTTCTTCCTTAAAAAGAAAACTATAACAGCTATTTTGTTAATTTCAGTTGTAACAGTTATTCAACCCATTATAGCTTGTTATAAAATAATTGCAACCTCCTCAAGGTTCAATAAAGGTTTCTTCGCTCCTAGTTTTGAAAGATTGACGAAAGTATGTTTCGAAACTCACAAGTAGGCCTATGCATATTGATCCAGATCCGAGTACAAAAATAAATGCGATTCAAATATTTTTTAACGCGGTATTAGAAATAACTGAAAGTTGTAAACTTTAGATGGTCCAGGCGCACTACTAGCTATCATGCTAATTACTGTTCCCGAGGTTCACGAGTTCAAATTTGTCCGAGGTCTATGTAGCCTACTTTTATTCGAACTAAAATATCCTGGCAATGACTTCCTTCGGAAAATAAGTAACGCCTAGGTACCATATCGTAAATTTACAGTAATTAAAGAACACTTTAAGGCTCAAATAATAATAATAATAATAATAATAATAATAATAATAATAATAATAATAATAATAATAATAATAATAATAATAATAAAAATATAATGTTTTATTTAAGCTGGCAGAATTAAGGGCATGAAGTCTTCTCTTCTACTCAACCAGCGAATAGCAAAATTATATAAAAATTACATACTTACTACGATTTTAAAATATTATTAAAATATAGACTAAACAAAAGACAATGGGGATGTGATTTAATATTAGCTAATACTAAGAAAACATGGAGTAAAATAAAATTAAAATAATATAAAATTAAATTAAGTGAGAAAAGTTTCCTAGATGATATAAACAAAATCCTGAATAAAGTTATACAGTTAATATTTAAATTGTGTGGAACTTGAGATTTCAGTTAATTTGGATTTAAATAATTATAGTAATTATAAGTAGGGTTTGAGCAAAATTTGTAGGCCTAAGCCCTTTTACGGACAGATTTGAATTGCGACGCTAATTACTTGGATTGTTAAACTGCATCGTTAAATGAAACACCACATATATTAACTACATCATACAATTTATATTATAAAATTCAAAATTTACTACATAACCATGGTGCAAAAAATAATTTTAATAAACTTTATGAACTATATATAATATTCTGATTATATTTTGTAGTCGCTTTACCTGTAACTTCAAAAAAACTAAGAATTTTTTAGAGTGAAGCGTTGCTCTCGCTGTAAATTTTAAAAAATATATAAATCTTGTTATTTTGGCAGATTTGAACCCTGCTCCGATGAGTTGATTTGCGAGCTATAAACCAAAAGTTTAACTTCATTTAGACAGTTAAAACAGGGATGTTTGAGTTAGATATAATATCAATTTCAAATACTGAAAGTATTATTTTAGTTTGCTTTTGATCCAGTTATTTGAACCCGATAACTCATAAATATGATTCATGAGATTTTCTGCGCACCCATCTCGCTGGAATTCCATAGATGGTTCAATGCAGTAACATACTTACTTGTTAACGTACGGAAAACGATCAATATTTTTACAAAGAGACCTAAAACAAGTTTGGGGAAAAGAATCTTATATACTCAATCTAGGATTTAAAGAGAGATCAGGGCTTGCTTGGTTCAGGTTAGGGGCATGGAAATTTTTAAAAATTAGCGACGATCACGATATGCGAATATGTCCAATGTGCGGGAGCTTTGAAGACGAGATACATATACTAGGAAAATGTAACGATTTAGAATATTGGAGGCATCAGTTATTACCGGAAAGATTTCTAAATTCAAATCGTGGAAGATTGGCATGCTACGAGTTACTGGTAAACCCAGAAAATTGGATAAACCTGGGTAGATTTCTGGACAAAACGCGGAAAATTAGAACAACACTTATTCAGGAATAAATAAATTTGTTAGCAAATTGCAATGCCATTAATTCTTGATAATTCTACATAACTAAGTTAATGAATAATGCAATTGTATTGATATCTAATTGTAATATTATTGTTTTTTTTTTAAACATCAATTTATTGTAACGGACTGTGAACAGCACGTACGGCTTACTGCCCGTGCGATCCATATTTGTAAATAACATTGTACGTATCTTACTTTTAGTTTAATAAAGTCCTTATGTATGTATGTACTTGTTAGTTAACATTTTAGAACATCCTATAAACATTTGTTTGTTAGATATTGACAATCCAGGTTATAATTATTATATTAAAGTCCAGTACAATAATTTACTCGTGTTACAGAGGTCTACTATAAATGTATATGTTACTTGTATGAAGTGATTGTGCTCTCTTAGGAAACAATCCTTGCATTATATTGAACACACGATAAAACATTAGTAGTTACCATTATTTATTAAATACAATATATTATGAATTATTCCTTATCTATGGCCATTTGGTTATAATAATTATAAAGGGGAGAGGTTAAACTAAATAATTGGAATGAACAAAATGTTTATATTTAATATGAATTGTAAGGTGATCCCACTATAAACTTTAGGACTCACCTCGGGTGATAGGAGATTAGGGCTGTAACATTTATATACATTTTGAAATGTCTGTTGGGTTTTCTAGCCTGCGTGAGGGCCCCTTTATCTCTGAACTTAGGTCTGGTACTTATTTCCATTAGCGGCTGAATCGACCCCAGGGTTATGGTTACACAAAAAGGTGTAGGACAGTCTAAAAATCCTGATCCCATTGGGACTCGAATGTGCGTCATTTCGGTTTGCAGAACAACAACAACAACAATAATAATAATAAAAATAATAATAATAATAATAATAATAATAATAATAATAATGTTTTATTTATCTGGCACAGTTAAGGCTATAAGGCCTTCTATTCCACTCAACCAGCACAAATATACAAATACATATTCACAGCATAAATTACAATGATACGCAATATACTAACTAACTAACTCAGGCACTATCGAACCCATAGGTTCATGGCATAAGCTCTCCATATATCCCTATCCTGAGACAATGTTTTCCAATCATCCCCGATATAATCTACTTCCCTCAAATCATAGTTAATGTTATTCTCCCACCTCATTCTTGGTCTACCAACTGGGCGTCTTCCATCTGGTTTTCCTACAAGAAGCTTCCATGCACATATTTCATTCCTCATTCGTGTCACATGTCCTGCACATCGCAGTCTACGACACTTAACTGTTCTCATTTTACCTGGCTTCCTATAAAGACCATGTAATTCATTGTTAAGTAGTCTTCTCCATTCACCTGTCTGTTCATTTCTCTTTGGTCCAAAAATGTTTCTAAGAACTTTATTCTCAAGTACTCGTAATCTCCTGTCCTCCCTTAAAGTAAGAGTCCATATAATATAACTGGTAGAATAATATTTTTAGCTTCTTGTAGGAAATCCAGAGGGAAAACGCCCAGTTGGTAGACCAAGAATGAGGTGGGAGAACAACATTAACTATGATTTGAGGTAAGTAGATTACACAGGGAATGATTGGAAAGCATTAACTCAGGATAGGGGTGTATGGAGAGCTTATGTCCGCGCGTGAACCTACGGGTTCGATAGTGCCAGTGAGTAAGTAAATAAGAATAATATTTTTATATATTTTCTCTGTAATGCATAATAACACGCATTTCCAGAATTGAGTCTATGTTTAATTTCCTTGTGCATCTCATTCCTGGTTGTGATTATTGTTCCTAGGTATTTGAATTCAGCCACTTCCTCAAAGTGGCTGAATTCAAATACCTAGGAACACTATACTATTATAATTAATTTAAAAATACATTAAAAATTGCTGTGTAAATTTCATGTACATACAACATTTTATACGATAAAAATAATAATATTAATTTTATTTATATAGGGCCTACAGAATTTTAATGTTTACTCATCTTTCTGTGACTAAAGTTTTATTTTTCTTCTCCACTAGTCTCTCTCCATCCAATTCATTTCCTCCAGTCCTCTTGCTCTCATTCCAGTTCTTAGTTCTTGCATCCACGAGTTTGGACGTCTGCCTCTCCTCCTTCTTCCAGGTGGACACCATTCCAGTGTTTTCCTGGGTAAAATAATAATAATAATAATAATAATAATAATAATAATAATAATAATACCGGCAAAAATAATACCCATGACACCTCCAGACAAAAAAAAAACTAAAATAGACATTCTTAAAGACGTATCCCCATCCCCCCATATAGGAAGAGATACATTTTACTTTTACGACATTTCGCCTATAGACGTTAAAAAAGCACTCATGCGGATTAAATCCAATGCACAAGGAACAGATGACATCAGAATTTTAATGCTAAATAAAATCATTGACATTATACTACCCACAGTGACTCATATTTTTAATGCTTCCCTTATAACTTCTATCTTTCCTAACCGTATGGAAACAGTCTAGAGTTCGGCCTATACCTAAAATAAGTACACCTACTAACTGTAATGACTTATCACCGATTAGCATCCTTCCGACATTATCTAAAGCCCAGGAACATATTGTACATAAACAAATGACTGAATATCTCCAAGAAAATCACCTCCTTGATCCTTATCAATCCGGCTTTAGATTTGGTCATAGCACAACCACAACTTTGCTAAAAATTACTGAAGATATTCGTGAAGCCATGGACAGACGTGAGAATTGACTCCTTTAACCTTACTTGACTTCAGCAAAGCTTTTGATACAGTAGACCACGACTTATGATAAAGCTCAAGCACCTACACTTGTCTGACAGCGCTGTATCCTGGTTCGACTCATACCTGCACGGTCGTCAACAATACGTTTCATTAAACTCTAGATCTTCGTCTTGGCGCAACGTGCCGGCTGGAGTCCCCCAGGGCAGTGTTCTCGGGTCTCTTCTAATCTATATAAATGACTTACCAACTGTACTAAGGCACTGCCGTTATCACCTCTATGTTGATGATCTCCAAATTTTCCTACATTCACCTCCTCATTCTCTCTATAACAGCTTGACGAAAATGAATGACGATCTCACATCCATCTTTAACTGGTCTTCAAGTATCGGTCTAAATCTAAATCCTAACAAGTCACAAGTAATTCTAATGGGACAACAAAGACTGCTTACAACTTTTGACATATCTACACTTCCAAACATTACTATAAATAATATAATTATCCCTTATTCTTCTTCAGTAATAGATCTTGGAGTACATCTAGACGCAAATTTAACCTGGCAAACACAAGTGAAACATATATGTAAAAATACTTTTTCCATCTTACATTATCTTAGACGTTTAAAGAATTTTCTCCCAGTTTCGTTAAAACAAATCCTTGTGCAGAATCTTGTGTTAGCACACGTCGATTATTGTGACATATATAACGATCTAAACTATGACTTGTCGCAGAGACTGCAGCGTGTTCATAATGCTTGCGTTCGATTCATTTTCAATATCCGCCGTTATGACCATATTTCCGAACACTTTAATAACCTCTCTTACTCCATTTACTCCGTCTTACTGACAGACGTAAATTGCACTCTCTTTCACTACTTTTCAAGCTTCTGAATTCTTACATACCTACTTACCTGGCGTCCAGATTTGAGAAGTTATCCTCTTACCACAATATTGACACTAGGTCACAAGATAGCAGTCTGCTAAAAATTCCTCTTCATAGCACTTCCTCCTATTCTACCTCCTTCACAGTAGCCTCTGCCCGCTCCTGGAATCTCCTTCCTCAAGATATCAGGGGTTGCCGCACACTTGGCACCTTTAAGTCACGCTTATACAGTTACCTGTTGTCTAATAATTAAATTTTCTCTATTTATTTAATTTTATACTATGTCATTAATCTTTTCCTCGTTTTTTAATATATCTTGTACATATTATATATTTAATTCGTTAAATTTAGAGTAAATCAAAATACATTATAAATATTAATTGTATTGTATTGTTTTTATAATATGTAATTGTTTATGTAGTTGTAAGACTATTTTTGTGTATTTTGTATGTTTTTAAAAACCTGGTTGAGTGGCAGACAAAGCCTTAAGGCCTTAACTCTGCCAGGTAAAATAAAGCTATTTATTATTTATTTATTTAAATGTAGCAATGTAATGAATGAAACAGGAACCGCCAATCAATACATGTGAATTATACGTGAAGGTAATGATCAAGTCAGAGTTACAGTAAATGTAAATTTATATTTTTTTTAAAAATGATTTTATGATGTTGAGTGCTGGGGTGTCCTATGTTGAAACACATTAAGCAAAATATTATGGTGTCATGGTGTATTTAAATTATAGTTGGAGGATAGATACTGGAAGTTAGTTTGTTTTTTTCAATGCCACCTGTTTGTCATTCGACATTTCAGGTATTCTCTCCTTGCACTGGCGTATTGTAACCCACTTCTGGGGTTGGGGCGCCTCGAAGGTGGAGTTACGCTGCCCCAATAATATGATGGGTAATTATGATGGGTAATGATGCGCCAGGAGAGGCCTTAAACCTAAATCGGGGACCGTTTGGGCCTTAAAGTATCCTGATATTTGTCTTGCAGGTGAGGAAAAACCCCGAAAGAAACCTCACCCAGGAAACTTGTCCCGAGAGGGGATCGAACCCGGGCCCTCTGCGTGACAAGGCAGCACGCTACCTCGAGACCACAGTGGTTGACTAGATACTGGAAGTGAGAGGCTATGTCTCAAGAACTTCCTTCCTATAACTCTTAAAATAATTTTAGTCCAAACCTTAGTAATCGCGCGTTTTGACTATTGCGACGTTCTACTAAATGACATAATTAATAGGTTGTAGGACAAACTGCAGCATGTCCATAATATGTGTAACATATTCATATTTTGAAATTCATATTAAAGCACCGTTGAGGTTATGTAATAAGATGTTAATTACATTTTTTACCTGGTAAATCAGTCGTCCTCAACTAAGTTATTAAACTTCTTCAAGTTTTCTAACATGGAGGCCTTTCGAAAAACAATGTTTCATCTTCTGCATTTTAACTGGAACTGATGGTGTTGTATAGGTTGTATAACGAATTTATATTTGCGGTTATGTTCTCGTTCTTTATTCCTTGCTTCTTTTAGAATCTCTATGCCTTCAAGGATGCTGATCTTGTTGTTATCATGCTCTTTGTGTAGTATTGAGATAGAGTTATCGATTTTTTCAAATCGATGACTTGTTTCGAGTATATGTTAATAACAATAGGGCCAACATCCTTGAAGTCATAGAGATTCTAAAAGAAGCAAGGAATAAAGAACTACTCAACGAGAACATAACCGCAGACATAAATCCGTTATACAACCTAAACAACACCATCAGTTCCAGTAAAACGCAGAAGATGAAACATTGTTTTCGAAAGGCCTCCATATTAGAATAACTTGAAGAAGTTTATAACTTAGTTGAGGACGACTGACTTACCAGACAAACAAATTATTTAATTAACATCTTATATTCATATTTAATATCTGAAAATATGATCATGTTTCTTCATTATTCCACGAATTGTCATAGTTCCATCTCAAGGATAGAAGAAAATTACAATATCTTGTTCTCTTATTTAAGTTTCTATACATAGTATTTCGGCTTCCATTTATTTAGCCTCACACTTCCAGTATGTAAATAATAGGAAAGCAAAGTATGTGAAGAATCTTAAATAAGAGAACAAGCTATTGTAATTTTATTCTATCTTTGAGATGGAACTATAAGAATTCGTGGAATAATGAAGAAACATGATCATATTTTCGGATATTAAATATGAATATATTACACATATTATGGACACGCTGCAGTTTGTCCGACAATCCATTAATTATGTCGTTTAGTAGAACGTCACAATACTCGAAACGTGCGATCGCTAAGGTTTGGGCTAAAATTCTTTTAAGAGCTATATGAAGGAAGTTGTCGAGGCGCTTTAGGGAATGCGTTATAGAGAATATATTTTTAAATGCTTGACTAGTGTTCCAATTTAGATTAGAATATAGATAAAATTCCAAGTTTTTAACAACGTTGACATATTGAATTTGCTTACCATGTAACATGATAGTCGGCATGTTGCTACTGTTTATGGAGCGCAATAGTCTTGGATATTGCCTTAAGCAAAAATCGTACGGTTATATCATGTATTAAATTTAAAGTACATAATCATGTTAAAATAGAAACAGAAATGTTTGCATATCTTGAATAACAATCCTCTTTCATTGAATTAAATAATTATGCAGAAAATCTTGATATTTTACTTGTCCGAGTGTAACATCTGCAAATGACACCACACATTTTGTTTGCATATTGATGTACGGGGAATTTTTAATTGCGAAGTTGTTATGAAGTTCATGGAAAAACTGCGTGTGTCATTGTATATTCGTGCACAAACCTGTTTTTTATTTTCAAGTAATGGATTTATCTTGTTCAATGTGACTCACAGTGAGTGCGTATCCAACATCTACAAAGGTTAGCTTGATTTATTTCACTATGATGAATTGAATGGATGAATATGTACAATATAGCAGGATATACACTGCTGGAGGAGAAAAGAAATGAATATATAAGAAAGGAACTAAATATTTTCAAACTTACAGACCGAATAATTAAATATAGGAACGACTGGAAAGAACATATTGATAGAATGCCAGAAGGAAGATTTTCAAAATTATTGCTAAATTATAAACCGCACGGAAGGAGAACCATTGGACGCCCACACAGAAGATGGTCTGAACAATTTTAACAATTCTAGCTTTCATGAAACCGGAACGAGCCAACAGGCTTAATCCCTGGATTATGATGATGATGATGAATCCGTACAATTATTTTCTACTGTTGAAAAATCACAAAGTTGCCTTTTTCTGTAGCACATTACAGACTGGAGATAAAGAAAATGAAATAGCGTTTTATATAGAATTAAATGGTAGTGATAAGAGTTCAAATAGCCTATGGTACCCGGCAGATGTAATTTATAGTAGAATGAAGGCTTTCACGGCCTATTGTGTACTGAAAAACATTTTCCGGACTGATAGGCCGTATTCGATAATCGCTGTTGCGGCCAGATATTTTATACACGGCAGTGCGAAACATCTTCCGTGGCTGAGTAGGTTTCTAACTGGATGTTCGACGACGAGCCAGCGTTTCGTCTACGGCTGCAGGAGGTGTCTTCAGTGGCTGAAGAGGTTCCTAACTCCCCTAAAAGGTTAGATAGGGGCCTAAAGTAAAAAGTAAACCTATTAGGCCTCAACCTCCTACCATCCCAAAGGCCTCCTGAGGCCTTCTACCATTCCCTCTATACTAGCCTCAACGAAAGAAAAATGTGGAAGAAAACAAAAGTCACATTACTTTCAACCGCATCACATATTCCCTTTCTCTACGGTATTTAGCGCGCAGACATAGTACTAAATTAAATATTGAAATACAATTGCAAAAACGTGTTCAGGAATATGTAAAATATAGAACATTAATGGCGAACGTTGTATTAATTTAAAATGTTACTATATGCAATGAAAGTCTACGGATTCCCAATAGGCCTATCTATAGGCCTACATATAAAAATGAATGTAAGTATGTCTGTCCTTCATAGACTTTTAAACTAAACCGTTCAACCGATCTTCGTGAAAGTGTATATATATATATATATATATATATATATATATATATATATATGGTTCAGATGCGGCGAATGTTTAGCCGTTATCTATTATATTCTAAAATCATTAGTTGTAGGAATACACCTGAAACGAAAATTTAAAAATCGCTCTACCGGTCACAATTTTAGATGTTTCACAACGAAACTCAGTATGTCCTATTAAAATAAACTGAGATAGATATTATCTCAAAACAACTCTACAAAAAAGTCCGCGACGGCATATGTTTATCTTTTACGGATAACTCACAATAACCACTTTTGTCTTTCATTGATGCCAAGAAGATCGGGATAAGTGGGTTCCCGGGCAAGCGTGCTCTACCATACCGTCCATCCGATAGTGATGGATTTTCCCGGGAAGGTTATAGGCTATAAGACAGTTTTAATACGCAAGCCCTTCACCCTTAAACATCACCCTTTGTAGTGAAAACGTAAAAAAGAAGTAGTTTTTTGTACGCTTAAATAGCGTACGTTGCCTAAACCATAACAAATTAGCCAAATTAATGTACAGAGAATTGAATATCTCTACAAAAAGTCCGCGACAGCATATGCTTATTTTTTTACGGTTATCTCACAATAACCATTCTTATCTTTCATTGATGCAAAGAAGATCGTAAACGTAAAAACACATTAACATGTATTTAGGAGTAGCAGCTAGTATTAACTAGTAGTCTAATAAAATAAGGTTACTATATAAACTTAATATGAAGACTGCATTTGCCTATTGTTGGCCTGAAAATATCTTCCCTCCCCACTTTGCATTAAAATCTCGTAAGACAATTAATTAAGGCTATCAAATACGCATTCTTTGATTTTGTCATCCTAAAGTCCTAACATTCCATGTTCCTAGGAACATGTCCATGTGTTTGAGCCTTCGGCATGGATTCCTTGAAGAAGTCCCTGCCCGGAGAACCGAATGGAGAATTTTACCTCCGGAGAATTTTACCCCAGCGGAACCCATGTCCGTGTTTATTAACGATTGTATTTTTACGGTGAAACATCGTCACTCTTCCGACCAAGATAGGTTTTTCTTCTGGCTTATCGTCCTCGACCTGTCCGGCATGAGTAACCCTTTCGGCAGGAATGCTACCGCCGGCATAGCTCTCGGAGTCATTTAAGCACGCAAGCCACTCTACCACGACAAGGCAAAGACACCATGGAGGCACGTATGGGGCATGAAAGAGGTATATGGAAGTTTCTTGAAGGAATACCAGAGGGAAAACGCCCAATTGATAGACCAAGAATGAGGTGGGAAAATAACATTATCCAGAATTTGAGAGAAGTAGGTTATACAGGAGATGATTGGAAAATATTAGTTCAGGATAGGAATGTATGGAGAGCTTATGTCCGCGCGGCCATGAATCTACGGGTTCGGTAGAGCCAGTGAGTTGGTTAGTTATATAAATTTAATATAATGATCATAAGGTGACATTCACCAAAATACTTGCTATGGCGAGTAGTGAAGAGCAAAATGTAAGAAACTGCCTGTATGTATTGGAAGATATCATTAAATCTTTGTAAATTGCCTTCATAATGTAGTTTCCCTATCTATTCAACGATAAATTTACTGCTTACGTGATATTTGCTTTCCAGGTGTACATATAAATCCTTTAATTGATGAGTCTGCAGAAAAACAACTATGCCTGAAGGCTTGCCATTAAATCCATGTCATCAATACTTCCAAAAATATTAAAAACCCACGGTATTTACCCTTAGGGTAGCATGCATATCATTCTTTTTTTCCCCACTTAATTCCGTCTTTAAAAGAATAAAAAAAACCTGAAGAGGACGAACCTCTCTTCATAAACAAACTACACTTACATATTGTGGGCTTCTCTTCTTATGATCGGTAACATTTAGAACTTCACCGTCTCATATTTGGATGAGATCAGCTGAATTGGCTGGGAATGTCAACTATGTGCTTTTCTTAAAAATAAATTAAATGAAGGGAAAAAATCATTAAGTTACGTCCAACTGCTAGATCGGATGCTAAGTGAACGAAGTACATATTGATATTTTAGTTTTAAAAGTATATTACGAGGCGAAGTTGGGAAGTGGTTTTTACAGAAGCGAGGAAAATATTTCAAAACCGAGCGATATCGAGGTTTCTAATTTCCGAGATTCTGTAAAACACTACACAAACGTGCGTTGTACATTATTTTTTGCGCGATGGTATTTTCAAAATAATAAATAATAGTACAATAATAACATCTTTGTTGGAAATATTTGCGTTCATTATAGACAACTGACTAACGTTAACAGTATGGGCAATGCTTATTAGTAGAAATACAGGAGGCCGTGACAATAATCTAGTCATAACATGGCGGCAAGTACGTATTTATTATTGTATTGTATTGTATTGTATTGTATTGTAAGCCTATGTTTTCCCTTTACAGAGATTTAGGCGCTCTCCCCCTACAGGGAAGAATTTGAACCATATTAATTTAGTTACACTTGTTTTCGTATAGATGTCATTTTGAGTGGTATGTGATCAGCGTTCCGCCTCATACTGACATCTAGGAAACCAAGGTAGTACTAGGACGGGAAAATTAAGGTAAATTTTGCTTAGAGGCCTTTTCATTCAGGCTTAAGGATTTTTACGAGCCTGAAAAATCTTCAGACTCGGGACCCACTGTTTAAAGTCCCTCCCGGAGGACTTGCTCCGGGTTTGAACCCGCGAACCTTGGGACCAGAGGCAAGGAGCATAACCACTAGTCCACTGCGGCCGATATTGTTTCAAATAAAGTTCAGTTCATTTAAAATGCAGTGATTTGTTTCGTATAATTTATATTAACACTACCTTTTGGATATAGCCTATTTTGTATATACATCGTACGTAGTATACATACAGAGCAGTGGTTTTACTTCTCACACGTGGTTTGTAATATGTAATATTACAGTATGTTTATTTTATTACAGTATAGTTACTTAGGTTGGCAGCCCCGAACTTTCAATCATGGTCGCCATTGCTGTAAAGACGACAAAATGCACTACAGCGCAACTTACGGTATCGTAATTGCAGTTTCTTTCATTGCCAGAAATGACTTCTTCCTCAAGTGTATTGATAAGAATATTATTAATCAATAGTATAACTTGTGACATTAAATGGATAACCACCGCTGTAGTGTGTTCTTGCATAAAAAGGAAATGTTTACTAGAAACAATTGCTTCTTAAGAGCAGTGCTATTTTCCAGACATGAAAAACCCTAGAGCAGAAAATTATTGCTAAAATTGATTAGATGTAGCATGAAAAATTAATACCGAGACAAGTCACTGAACACTTTGTACCTGGATAATGATGCTGGTAATCAAATATGAAACGCCTTTTAGCGTGTTTGTGTAACTACTCAGTGGTCTGGTTCGATTCCCAGGTAGGCTGTATCATAGAAACGTTTCTTTGATTATATGCACTTCAAAGCAATCCACTCAGCATCGCGTCTCCCAAGGACAACTGATTAGGTATATTAAGAAATAGCCAGATCCTGTTAATGAATTTGAAACTAAGTTGAGGGCCTTTGTCACGTGACTCTCTACATTATCTTCTGTTAATCATTATACTTGGGCTTGAGACTTCGGAGATGCTGCGACACGTATTTGATTACTTATGTATAACACATAAAATTGATATAATGAAATAAATAGCACCACGTACAATAATAAGGAAAGTTTGCATTTTGAAGCAACTTTGTATCCGCCAATAATTCGGGCTAAGCGTACATGGGAGGATGATAATAGCATCGATTTTAGTAAAATAGATAAATATTGGAGATACTGGATTCAGTTGGTAGAGAACAGAGATCAATGGAGGGTTTTGATAAATGAAACCATGGTTCCATGAGTCAGAGTTAACTGACTAACTCTAATTCATTGGCACTATCGAACCCCTAGGTTCATGGCCGCGCAGACATAAGCTCTCCATACATCCCTATCATGAGCTAATGTTTTCCAATCATCCCCTGTAAAATCTACTTCCATCAAATCATAGTGTTATTTTCCCACCTCATTCTTGGTCTACCAACTGGGCGATTTCCCTCGTTTTCCTACAAGAAGCTTCCATGCACGTCTTTCATTCCCCATTCGTGACACATGTCCTGCCCATCGCAGTCTGCGAGACTTAACTGTTCTTATTATATCTGGCTTCCCATAATGACCATGAAGTTTACTGTTATGTAGTCTTCTCCATTCACCTGTCTGTTTATTTCTCTTTGGTCCAAAAATTTTCCTAAGAACTTTATTCTCATATATTCGTAATCTTATTTATTCACTTAAAGAAAGAGTCTATGTTTCGCATCCATATAATATAACTGGTAGAATAACAGTTTATATATGTTCAATTTAACGTTTTTTCAAAGGAGTTGGGACGTCAAGAGTCCCTGTATTGCATAAATAGCACGCATTTCCAGAAATGAGCCTATGTTTAATTTCTTTGTGCATCTCATTCCTATTTGTGATTATTGTTCATAGGTATTTGAATTCAGCCTCTTCCTCAAAATTTTCCTCATTGTCATTAGCTGTCCGTTTACATCATATAATTTATTTCTATTTGTGACCATATATTTAATTTTATTGATGAGCCAGAATTAATGAATCAATAATTACACTGGAACTTCACTTAAAACATAAATTACCTAGAAGCTCTCTGGTAATTGTGCCTACCACACACAATACGAGTTCCTCTCTCGTTCTTATACTTTGTCCAGGTTCCCATAGTTTGTAATAATGTCACATATCATGACTTAAAATGTATCATAGTGCTTATACTATTGAAACATATTCATTGTAGTCTTATAAAAAATACTCCTAGTTATCACGTGAAGAAAACATTAATTAAATAATATTATTTATTTAGAGCAATATTCAATATCTAGTAATCAAAGTGGGTCAGGGATGTAAGAAATTGTTTTTAAATTAAATTATCAACTACTATTAATAATCAGGAGATTATAGGACATGTCCTACAAAATAGTGTAGTGAAGTGTGTTATGGACAAACCAATGAATGAAATATCCTACCATAGAACTGCCACTACTATCCATTCCAAGATGAAATCTGAACACCAACTGGCATTTTTGGAAAATAATAAAGAAATACAATGGTGAAATAAAATTACATCTGAAATAATAGATTTGCCACTTAAAGAAGCTGCTGAAAATTTTCGGATAACAACTGGACATTACTGCCTCCTACCCATCTTCACAGCCTTGGGAATATTGAACAAGCTCTCTCCATTTCGTGTAAGACTTCGTTCTCTATGTGTAGGACTGTTGTGCATGATATTTAAGCATAGAGAAACTTCGAATAGAGGGAAAACTGAGTACAGTGACATCTAAAAAATGTCGGTCGTTTACGATGAACTATAATGAGCAAGCTACAATGGTAGCGCTGTTTCGTAGTAACAGAATAGGTAACTAAATAAAACAAATGCAAGGCACACGGCGTCGTGCATAGCGTGTTCACTTGGAATTATGGGAAATTAACCATTTTGTAAATTTAAATTTTTTAATTGCTATCATTATGTTCTATGTAGACGGTACTGTAAAAATTATATATTATCGAAAGTTAAAATCATTACTTAGATTTTATTTTACTCTAATTTGTAAGTAAATTCAAGTTTGTTTACGTATTTAATGTGAATCTATTTTCAAAGATAAACCTACTAGAAGTGATAAAATTCTAAGAGTTGTTAGGTTAGTGTACAGCCATTTCTAATAAACATTTTAAAAATGTGACTTTATAATGGACTTCAGATGTAAGGTTATTTAATAAATATTGTATAAAATATGTATGTGAGAATAAGGGGGTAGGTTAATTGTACATATTTATTAAAAGAGCTCATAATGCACGTTTTTAAATTTTAATAAACGAAAATAAATTAACATGTTTTATTCATTTCCATTCTTCTCTTCTGTTAAAATTAAAGAAAATCTTTAGGTCTGAGAGGCTGGGTAAAAACAATTCCATAATTTAAGATTAATTAATACATTATTTATTTCTACAAAAGTTCAATTTCATAATTAGCCACCAAATGGCGTTATATAATTATAATTCATAATTTTACCAACAGGCGGTGCTGAATTTCATATTAGTACCAGAAAAAATCGAAAAAATTTAGATGTCGTTAATTGTTCTACACTAGCGCCGCTTATGGCATGTACGCTAAACTTGTCCACTTTCTTCTCTGGTACTCTGTGATATTTAAGTATGTGATTAACTTTATGAATCTCATTGGTTGTCTCTTGCTTTTAATCGTCCAGAAGTATGTTTCGCTACATGATATGATACAGGAATGATGTCAACATTCAGTCGTAGGTCCCTTGAATCGGATAAAAAACAAAGCATTATTGTTCAGCAGCCAAATGCGCATAAGCTGTCAATCACATACTTAGGTCTCACGCACTATAGTGCCAATACGGATTCTGCTCAATACTCCACTGGCCTTCAATAACATGGGCTACACTCCATCAACGTTACTGGGAGACAAGAGGAAACGTGATCTCATTGCAACCGCCCTATTTTTTTTTACTTTTTTTTAGTCTTTTAGTGTTTTACTCGTTAAGATTAATTCATTTATATTTTATAGGGTTTCCTTATCCATCCATAGTAATTCTGCCCGAAGGCAGGTCCTTCACTGCAATCATAGCATATTCATGCTATGCTTGCAGCTTTACTAGGGAAGTATAGGTGTGGTAGCTTCCCGTTGGATGATGATGATAAGGATGATGAAGATGATTTCGGGGACCGTTTGTGCCTTAAAGTTTTCCCGACATTTGTCTTACAGATGACGAAAAACTCCGATAAAAACTTCACCCATAAAATCTGCCCCGACCGGGGATCGAACCCGGGCCCGCTGCGTGACAAGGCAGCACGCTACCTCGAGACCACAGCGGTGGACTGTTTCCCTTATGTTATTGTATATTATGCTAGTACGTTCTGTCATTTGGCTGAATGAATTAAATTTCAAGTGCCCTGTATTAAAGAAATAAATAATAAATAAATAATGTTATGGGTAAGATATGTTTATGATATGGACAGAGATGTATAGGTACATTTCTAGATCTAAGCAAAGTATTTTAATAGTTTTCTAGTAATCAATTATTTTTATTATTTTTATTTTGAGAATAATTGTTTTAAGAAGGTGAAAACGATCATTCCATCTATTTAAACATGACATAACGTTTTGTCTGTTGACGGAAAAAGAATGGAAATATACTACAATAACAAAGTGTGGTATTCCAGTGATTCCGGTATGTTGGTGGCGGAATAATGGTGTGCTATTTTGACATGAAGAGTTTCTGGCAAGAGGTATCAGAAAAGTATAGATGGATATAGAGGCCTTGAACTTATCAGGAGTAGTACTTTTATGAGCTGTAATGTTGAGTAGAGATTCTCCTACCTGTTGTCGTGTCAAATGAGTGTGCTTTTTAATGGACGAAAATGCTGTTCCACACAGAAGAGGAGTTATTGGATAACATGTCGGAAGAGGAAGGTATAGAATATAATGTATGAGCTTATTCTTTAGTAACTAACACTAGATTGTAATGTAACTAATACTTACTTACTTACTCACTGGCACTATCGAACCCGTAGGTTCATGGCCGCGCGGACATAAGCTCTCCATACATACCTATCCTGAGCTAATGCTTTCCAATCATTCCCTGTATAATCTACTTCCCTCATATCATAGTTAATGTTGTTCTCCCACCTCATTCTTGGTCTACCAACTGGGCGTTTTCCTTCTGGCTTTCCTACAAGAAGTTTCCATGCACGTCTTTCATTCCCCATACGCGCAACATGTCCTGCCCATCGCAGTCTACGAGACTTAACTGTTCTTATTATATCTGGCTTCCTATAAAGACCATGTAGTTCATTGTTATGTAGTCTTCTCCATTCACCTGTCTGTTCATCTCTCTTTGGCCCAAAAATGTTCCTAAGTACTTTATTCTCAAATACTCGTAATCTCCTTTCCTCCCTTAAAGTAAGAGTCCATGTTTCGCACCCATATAATATAACTGGTAGAATAATAGTTTTATATATTTTCAGCTTAACGTCTTTTGAAAGGAGTTGGGACATCAAAAGTCTCTGCAATGCATAATAGCACGCATTTCCAGAATTGAGCCTATGTTTAATTTCTTTGTGCATCTCATTCCTATTTGTGATTATTGTTCCTAGGTATTTGAATTCAGCCACTTCCTCAAAATTTCCCTCATTTGTCATTAGCTGTCCATTTCCATTATATACTGAATTTCTACGTGTGACCATATATTTAGTTTTACTGATATTTACTTACTTACTTACTCACTGGCACTATCGAACCCGTAGGTTCATGGCCGCACGGACATAAGCTCTCCATACATCCCTATCCTGAGCTAATGCTTTCCAATCATTCCCTGTATAATCTACTTCCCTCAAATCATAGTTAATGTTGTTCTCCCACCTCATTCTTGGTCTACCAACTGGGCGTTTTCCTTCTGGCTTTCCTACAAGAAGTTTCCATGCACGTCTTTCATTCCCCATACGCGCAACATGTCCTGCCCATCGCAGTCTACGGGACTTAACTGTTCTTATTATATCTGGCTTCCTATAAAGACCATGTAGTTCATTGTTATGTAGTCTTCTCCATTCACCTGTCTGTTCATCTCTCTTTGGTCCAAAAATTTTCCTAAGAACTTTATTCTCAAATACTCGTAATCTCCTTTCCTCCCTTAAAGTAAGAGTCCATGTTTCGCACCCATATAATATAACTGGTAGAATAATAGTTTTATATATTTTCAGCTTAACGTTTTTTGAAAGGAGTTGGGACATCAAAAGTCTCTGCAATGCATAATAGCATGCATTTCCAGAATTGAGCCTATGTTTAATTTCTTTGTGCATCTCATTCCTATTTGTGATTATTGTTCCTAGGTATTTGAATTCAGCCAATTCCTCAAAATTTCCCTCATTTGTCATTAGCTGTCCATTTCCATTATATAATGTATTTCTACGTGTGACCATATATTTAGTTTTACTGATATTTACTTCCAGTCCTAATTTCTTAGTGTTACTCAATAGTGTGTGCGTGTTGGCCTTTAGTATCTCCTCGCTATCGGCCAGTAGTACTACATCATCAGCATAAACTAACAGCTTATTAATACCATTCAGTTGTAAGCCTTCCTCATTCTCTAAAGATTTAATGGCATGCTCTAGTACAAAATTAAATAGTAGAGGAGATAGTGCATCTCCTTGCTTCAACCCATTCTGGATTTCAAAAGTGTCTGAAAACTGTTTGCCTACACGCACCCTACTCGTTGAGCCATTTAGACACATTCGTATAAGTCTAACTAACTTTTTAGGAATTCCGAACTCCAGCAGGATACTATATAACTTCTCCCTCTTAATTGAATCATATGCTTTTTTGAAGTCTACATATAGTTGATGTACAGTACCATTATATTCCCATTTCTTTTCTAAAATCTGTCTTATACTAAAAATCTGATCTGTTGTAGACCTGTTTCTTCTAAATGCACATTGATGATCTCCTAGAATGTCATCAATATAGGGAGTAAGTCTGCTTACTAATATATTTGTTAGAATTTTGTACGAAGTTGAAAGTAATGAGATGCCCCTATAGTTGTTGCAATCAGTTTTATCTCCTTTCTTATAAATTGGTACGATAATTGATTCCTTCCATTCATCTGGAAGAGCTTCTTTTTCCCAAATCATACTAAGCAACCAGCGTATCTTGTCCATCAATTTTTCTCCCCCTGATTTTATCAGTTCTGCTGGGATCTCATCTGAACCTGATGCTTTATACATCTTCAATTTTTCAATTGCCATTTCAACCTCTAATGCACTTGGCTCTGCGACTAGCATTTCTGCTGTCTGTAACTTATCCTCCTCAATGTCCTGTTCTGTATGTACATTTAATAGTTGATTAAAATAACTTTTCCATCTATTTAATATACTCTTGGAATCTGCAATCATATCCCCATTTTCATTCCGAATTATGTTTGTTCTAGCCTGAAACCCTTTCTTCTCTATACTAATTCCCTGATATAATTCTCTAATGTTCCTATTTTTTGCATTCATTTCAAGATCATTAATCTTCTCTCTCAAATATTCCCTCTTTTTACTCTTTAGTAACTTGGTGGTTTCCCGTCTAACACTACCCAATTGCTCTAAATTTACCTCATTTGGCTCGTGTAACCATTTCATTTTTGCTAGCTTTCTTTTCTTTACAATGTCGGCACATTCCTCATCAAACCATTTCTTGTTTTGCCTCTTTTTTAAACAACCAATGCTTTCTGATGCTGACAATTTAATAGTATCTCTTATAGCCTCCCATTCTTTATTTATATCAGTTTCTTCTTCGTTTGCCACATTGTCATCTGAAGATTCCAGTACTTCAAATCTATTAGCAATTTTGATTTGGTATTCTTGCCGCATTTCATCATTTTTCAAGTTTTTTAATTCATATTTTACAGAATCATCTTTAGCGTTTGTTCCTCTCATAAGCGATAGCCGTTGTCTGATTTTCACCCTGACCAGATGATGATCTGAATTGCAGTCTGTCCCTCTAACTGATCTAACATCAATGATGCTACTGTGCCAGCGTTTATCCACTAATACATGATCTATCTGGTTCCGAGTTTCTCCATCTGGGGACGTCCAGGTGTATTTATGAATATCCTTATGCTGAAATGTTGTGCTCTTAACAATGAGATTCTTTGATGTGGCAAATGTGACTAATCTAACCCCGTTGTCGTTACTATCTTCATGAAGACTGAATTTGCCTATTGTTGGTTTGAATATATCTTCCCGCCCCACTTTTGCATTAAAATCTCCTAAGACAATTTTCATATGATATCGTGAAAGGCTATCAAATAAGCATTCTAATTCTTCATAGAACTCATCCTTGATCTTGTCATCTTTATCTTCTGTGGGGGCATGTACATTTACAATTATAAAATCATGTCGTTTACCCTTTAGAATTATGTATGATATCCTATCACTAACAAACTTAATATCTCGGATAGCGGATAGGATCCTCCTTCTGACTAAAAAACCCGTTCCAAATGCAGGTCTTTCTGCACCCCCATAGAATAATGCAAAGCTTCCTGATTCCTGACTACCTTCTCCTGGCCACCTAACTTCCTGTAAAGCGACTATATCCAAGGGCGATTTATCCAATTCCCGCGTTAATATCTCTAGTGCCCCGCTATTGTATAAAGTCCTAACATTCCATGTTCCTAGGAACATGTCCCTGTGTTTGAGCCTTTGGCATGGGTTCCCTGAAGTAGTCCCCGCCCGGAGAACCGAATGGGGGACTATTTGACCTCCGGAAAATTTTACCCCAGTAGAACCCATGTCCGCATTTCTTGACGGTTGTATTTTTACGGTGAAAGATCGTCACTCTTTCGACCAAGGTACTTTTTTCGTCTGGCTTATCACCTTCGACCAGTCCGGCATGGGTAACCCTATCGGCAGCAATGCTACCGCCGGCATAGCTCTCAGGATCATTTAAGCACACAAGCCACTCCACCACGACAAGGTAAAGATACCATGGAGGGACTGATATTTACTTCCAGTCCTAATTTCTTAGTGTTACTGAATAGTGTGTGCGTGTTGTCCTTTAGTATCTCCTCGCTATCGGCCAATAGTACTACACCATCAGCATAAACTAACAGCTTATTAATACCATTGAGTTGTAAGCCTTCCTCATTCTCTAAAGATTTAATGGCATGATCTAGTACAAAATTAGATAGTAGAGGAGACAGTGCATCTCCTTGCTTCAACCCATTATGGATTTCAAAAGTGTCTGAAAACTGTTTGCCTACACGCACCCTACTCTTTGAGCCATTTAGACACATTCGTATAAGTCTAACTATTTAGGAATTCCGAACTCCAGCAGGATACTATATAACTTCTCCCTCTTAATTGAAGCATATGCTTTTTTGAAGTCTACATATAGTTGATGTACAGTACCATTATATTCCTAATTCTTTTCTAAAATCTGTCTTATACTAAAAATCTGATCTGTTGTAGACCTCTAATGTAACTAATACATTAATGAAATAGATAATCGCATGCTTATGAGTATTTGAGATGGAAACCTATTTTTGGACCAAAGAGAGATGAAGAGACATGCGAATGAAGAAGACTATTTAACAGAGCTACATGATCTTTATAGGAAACCAGATGTAATAAGAACAGTTAAATCTCGTAGACTGTGATGGGCAGGACATGTGGCACGAATGGAGAATGAAAGAGGGGCATACAAACTTCTTGAAGGCAAACTAGAGGGATAACGCCCAATAGGCATGAAAAAAATGAGGTGGGAGAATTACATTAACCATGATTTGTGGGAGGTAGATTGCAGAGTCGATGATTGGACAGCATTAGCTCAGGACAGTCCGCGCATCCATGAACCTAGAGGTTTGATAGTGCCAGTAAGTTAGTAATTGAAACGATAATTACTAAACAAGTTCACTCAGTATATAGCTTTAGATTCGGGAGGCCCCATGTTGAAATTCCGGTGACGACCAAAACTTGCTTTCCTCCATCTCTCTGTCTGTCTGTCTCTCTCTCTCTCTCTCTCTCTCTCTCTCTCTCTCTCTCTGTCTCTGTCTCTGTCTCAGTCTTCAAGGAAAAATGCAGAGTTGAAATTTCATTAACACTTACCACTCAATAATTAGTCATAATTTCATAATTCACTAAATTTAATGTCAGTTTTATTTGCACAGTCACGCCGATACAGCCAAGAATAAACATATTGCTAAACCAACACTTGTAGCATTGGCCAATTGTTTGATAGCGATCATTCATGACATTTTTGGAAAGTCGTGAAAGACAAGTTGAATGAGGAACTTTGCTAGTTTTTACATTTACGGGTATAAGTTAGGTCTACAGTAGTGTAAGCCATTTTCGTGAGTTACTGCTCGCAATCCACCAATAAAGAATAATTAGAATTAGAGGCCCACCCAGCGATTATTACAGTATAAACACCTAATCTTGTACTTATTATAACCATAATTATTATAACCATAATCAAAATTTTAAGCATTGTGAACATTATATAAATTGTATAAATTCAATTCAAGCCTTTACATACGGGTGTATATTAAAATTGGATCGAGGTGTCATCACTAAAGTTATAAAGTTACAACATTTTCGTCGTCGAATTTATTAAAGATTTTTTTTATGTCCGCCGCAGTGATCTCGGGATAGTGTTGTTGCCTCATACGCAGCGGCCCAGGTTCGATACAGGGTCAAGACGAGATTCCAGGGCGATAATTTTTTCAGGCGTTTTTCTCACTTGTCAGACGGTAAACTTTAAAGCCCAAATGGCCGTCATGTGACCATCACGAATCATCCATAAGTTATCAAATTCACCTTGTTTAGTAGGTATAAGTGAATGAGTGAATTTTGCGCCTTGTCTAAAATGTACTGTTTGTCTCGGAGATGGCCCTGGCATTGAGCTGATCATTCATTCAGGGAGGCTCTTCATATCCTTATGCGGTGAAAAAAGTATGTTTATGATTCAAAGTTAAAAATCCTCTGCCGGCGGCATGAGGAAAGTAAATGTACCTACAAAGAAAGAGGTTAAATTAAAGTAAAGGAATAGAGATTTTTTACTTAATGTTAATTTTGTGGAAGACGGAAAATATGACTAAGGTCTACACTACTGTAAATTAAAATCATCCACTCGTTAGAAGTTTTGGTGTCACAGTACGCACCCTATTTGCATACACTCAAAGAACCTAGACGCAGTATGAGCAAAGATGTTCAAACATTTAAAAATAGAACTGGAATTAAAAGCGATAATTATACGACGTGTAATGTTTACCAGCGCGGAGCGTCTCGAGATCATTTATAGGTAATGAGTGAATCCCCGAACAGACGCACGCAAAACCATTTTACATAGTCAGGTCTGTAACATTTAAGTATGTGACCTTGTTTATTTGTATATTACCTTCAGAATTATGCACACAAACACGATGACGTAAGCACTATCACTACCACATTCATATATTCAAACACATAAGTTTAACTCGAGCGAAGTTCACAAGACGTATACAAATAAATAATGGAGGTAGACAAATATCTAATCATAAAAGAAATAAGATTGTTTAAAGTAATATTTTCATAAAATTTGCCCACGGTACTTTATTCCAATGTGTAGAATCGAAATGGAAACAATGTTAACCACTCTGTTTTATAGACGGACTAATATCTAACCTCAAAATATCCGTCAATATTATATAATAATAATAATAATAATAATAATAATAATAATAATAATAATAATAATAGTAATAACAATAATAATAACAATAGTAATAACAATAACAACAATAATATTTATATATTATTATTATTATTATTATTATTATTATTATTATTATTATTATTAATGATTTTCCTTATGCTGAAAAAAAATACAAATTTTTAAAGAGTTTTGCTCAGAAAAACTAATTAATTTTTCTCCCTTACCTGTTGCATGTTCATCACCAAATGGCTCTACAACTTGTCACTTAGCATGTCTTCCAGTCCTACCATTGAAATTTCCTGGCTTAATAATTTGTCCAGTAATCCCAATCTCAGCTATTACATAATTTAATTTGGTATACAATTTTTTCTTCCTTTGTTCCTTTGCATCATCACTGATGGCATATTCTCCCAAAAAAAAAAAAAACAAATTTATATTCATTTCTATTATATTTTTAAAACTGCTTCCCAATTGTTTATATATCTCCGGAACTTATTAAATCGGGTACTAACAAAATTACATGAATTAATAAGCATTCTTTGTGAAATATGTATAAATGGAGAAGATATCCCAAACGATTGGATGACAGAACTTATATCAGTTATACACAGGAAGGGGCAGAAAAATAAGATACCAGGATTTGTGAATTATAGAGGAACATCTTCAGCAGAATATAGGCCTATGAAAAATTTAAAACTATTTTATAATAGAGTGGAAACAGAAGATCAGGCACATTTCAGTAAAAGGCCGATACATCATTGATTACATATTTAGTTTAAAACAAATAATCGAGATAAAACCCACCTTCCAAAAACCAATCCACACTTTTATCTATTAATTTAGAGAAAGCTTACGACAAAGTGCCCTTAAATAAATTATGGGACGTTTTACGTGCAGTAACAATAAATAAAAACATTATCCAGGCAATAAAAAAGTTATGTGATGAATCTGTCTCTACAGTAAATTTGGGTAAACCTATTGCATAAGGTTTTGGAGTTAATAAAAAGTTTAAGACAAGAATGTTGTTTATGGCCGACCTTAATAAAAATATATCTAAATTATTGTGTTAGCAGAAGAAGATATTGGGCTTGGATTTGGTCTGAATGTTATTAAAGCAGTAATGTGCTAGATCTTAGTATGTCCTATTAATTAGCTTTCAACTACACTGCTCAAAAAATTAGGGGATATTGTAGAATAACCTATTAAGACTATGTTTTTAGGAACAGTATTAGATGCAATCACGTTCTATTACTCCAAAAGAATGTAAACAAGAGTTTGAAGTCATTACGTAACCTCTGTACCACACCAGATGTCAAAGAGATCCTGATTAAGAATATGGCAAACAAACAAAGCAACATTAACATGGGTGAAAATGTTTCTTTAGTATGGTGTATGGTCTCCTCGAACGGCCAGCACTGCCTCACACCTGTGTGGCATTGATGCAATGAGGTTAGCAATGAGTTCTTGGGGGATACGTGGCCACTCTTCCATAAGAGCAATGTGCAGCTCTGGAACAGTTGTGGGAGGTGCTGGTGGTGCTGGTCTGCCTGCAATTCGCCTGCCTAATGCATCCTACACATGCTCAATCGGATTTAAGTCCGGGGAGGAAGCTGGCCATTGCATACGCTCGATACCCTCCACTTCCAGCATGTCGTCCACCAAGCCAGCTCTATGGCGTCGTGCATTATCGTCCATAAAAAGAAAAGAATCACCTATGGCACCAGCATAAGGCACGACAAAAGGTCGGAGAATCTCATCTCTATACCTTACCGCAGTCAAAGTACCACCTTGGATGATGTAGAGGTCCGTACGTCCACCACTACTGACTCCTGTCCACACCATCAATCCACCGCAACCATATGGGGATCTTTCACGTACAAAAGCTGGATTGTTTCGTGTCCCTTTTTCTCTCCAGATGAATACACGCCGACTATCACATTCCACGTTGAATCGCGACTCATCAGAAAAAAGAACTGATCTCCATTCAGCATGCCTCCACTCACGATGTTCCTCCGCCCAGTTTCTGCGATCTCTACGGTGTTGTGGAGTTAACCTGGTACACACCATGGGCCTACGGGCATAGAGACCACTTCCATGCAGTCGATTAGGGACAGTTTGAGTTGACACTCTGCGTCCTGTTGCTGTTTGAAGTTTATTTCGCAGTTGAGTTGCATTCTGCTGTCTATTCCGACGGGCTGTTAACAAGAGGTAACGGTCATACCTTACTGTTGTTGCCCTTGGTCGACCTTGTCCGGCTCTTCTGTGAACAGTATGTTCTTTGAAAATGATTCCAAAGTCTGGAAATCACGCTTTGATGAGACACCCCAATGGCTTGTGCCACCTCTTGTTGTGTCTGTCCAGCTTCCATCCTTCCTATGGCCCTCCAAGCCATTGGTTCAGGTAAATCACGTTGTCGAGGCATCACTGTCCCTAAGACAAGTCATTCACTAACTGAAAACTGGACTGGATTTAAAACAGCAACAAAACATTCACCCCCACACCGCCCTTTCACATCAGCAGTACAGACACTGCCCTCTGGTGTGGTACCGAGGTTACGTGACAACTTCAAACTCTTGTTTACATTATCTTGGAGTAATAGAAAGTGATTGCATCTAATACTATTAAGAAAAACATAGTCTTAATAGGTTATTCTACAATATCCCCTAATTTTTTTGAGCAGTGTATGTTCTTTCAATGACTATTTAACTCATGCCCCAAATGGGAGTTAATGACCAATCACGTTTCAATGATTTCTGTTTTATAGCCAATCACAGTCGTGTTTCACCAAATATTTATCAATATTAAATTTACCATATTAAAGAAAGCTCCTCCTTTTTTAATATTCTGAACAGGTGTGACCATTATTTTCCAGTGACTGATCCTATAAGAAATACGGCTACCAGATTGTATATATAGTGCATGGATGTCAACACGTTGCGCTTGGAGGAGTTAATATAAAAATATTTGTAGCAATTGATTGTACCACCAAAAAAGAAACCACTGTTTGGACTTTCTTAAATATATTTTTTCCCAGGTAATAATGCAGAAAAATATAATTGTTATATTTACATCATACGACATCAAAAATGAATTAATATACAGTTTGATGTGTTTCATTTTTTCTCCACTAGAGAGCATTCTTACAATATTGCGTTCCTTTGGCAATAAATAGTATGATCTGGTTGCAGTGATAAACAAAAGAAGCAGATGAAGCGTAACAATCGTTTCTCATTTGTTTTCAAACATCGCCGTTTACATTAAATATATAATTATTTTAAAATGTCTATAGTTAAATAATGATTTGTGAGTAATTTTATTCGTTAAATAGTCCTAACAAATGTCACTCTTGATTTCCAAATTCTCTAGATAAATTCACTCCTCACTTCGTGAGTCGTGAGTTTATCGAGAATTTGGAAATCACTCGTGGCATTACTTATGAAAAAGTATTACACTCTTCAAGTCAATATTTATTTATTTTGCATTATATAAATGCGTGTCAAATCTAGTTCAAATTCTTATAATTGTGTACTTATTTTCTTATTATTGTTAAACATGTTTATTTTCGAATGAACAGTTTTTCACGTTAGTACAATGATTCTATATTTTTTCTTATGTTAACAAAGCCAACGGATTCAACTAGTATAAGCAAATAATCCATTTTAAGTATACTTACACATTAAATTTAAATGTTTATATTTTGATAGAAAATATATGCAAATATTCTTAAAAACAAAGTGTGAAAATGTTACGAAGGTATCATTGGAGAAGAACAAAATTGTTTTCGTAAGGGAAGATCTTCTTGTACTGATTATATTACACTGAAATTGCTAATAGAAAAATATAGAGAATTCAACATAGAGACACGCAATGATTTTATTGGTTTTAAACAAGTCTTCGGTAGAGTCAATCGAAATAAATAATTGTGGGTGCTAGCATATGATCATGCTCTTCAAAATATTTTAATTAACATTTACAACGTTTGTAAAACAACTCTCTTAGCAGAAGTAATAACAAACTTTCAGATAGGAAACAAATTCATAGCGGAGTAAGACAAGGACATGGCCTATCTCCATTACGTTTCATTACATATATCAACAGAATCATAAAAAAATGGAAACGAACTCGATATGGTTCAATTTATATCAGCCGAAACCTACAATTGGATAGTCTGCTCTTCGCTGATGGTTTAGATTTGATTGCATGTAATGAAGATGAGCTTCAGTATTCTGTTTACAATCTAAATAAAATCAGCGCAAAATATGATATGGAAATAAACACTGACAAAACAAAAGTAATGACATTTTGTGGAAAATACCTGTTATAAGCAAAATTTGCTTAAATAATAAATAAATAGCAAGCGTAAATAAATTTACATATCTTGGATAAAATTTAATATTTGTTGGTGAAACAGATAAATCTTCTAAAATTTATAAATACAATAAAACAATAGGTGTAATTAACAAAATCATGAAGCCTTCCCTAGTACAGCGTCACACAAGAATACTTTTATATAAAACCTTAGCTATGTTACGGAAGCGAAGCATGGACTATGAGGAGTCCTGATACCAGCAGAATAGCAGCTAGTGAAGTGAGATTTTTGAAGGAAAAAATAGGATATACTCGCATGGACAGCAAAATAAATGAAGATATCATGCAAACATTTCAATTACAACCAATCTCTCAATTTATAAACAAATACAAGCTACAGTGGAAAATTCATGTGCAACGAATGATTAGTAATATAGTTCTAAAAGTCATGATTTAATACCCTTCTCAAGGGAAGAGATCTTTGGGATGTCCAAGAAAAAGTTGGACTGAGAATGCTTCACTGAAACCGTAACAGGCCTTAGGTCTTAAACTTGTTTGGAAGATGATGATATTTGTATATTTTATTGAAATATGGTCGACATACTTAAAATGTTTCAAGTTAAATTAGACTCGGAGAATTGGAAGATTTATCTCATATGTCCATTGCGAAATAAACTGCCGGCCTCTTGTGCAGTTAAAAACATAGGCCTCGTATTGTATATTTGGCGTAACTTGGCAAAGAGAGAGATGGAGATATAAGGTAGATCCTTAACCGCATTCGCTCCATAACAAAAGGAAGAACCCACCCTGTTGCCAGTTTTAGTCTTCCCCCTTTACCCCTATTAAGATCTGGTAAAGAAAAACCGACAACGCTGGTGCGAGGAAAATAGGTGAGCACAGCTGTCTATTTCTACAAATTTCTTGCAAAGTTAAGCCAGACGGACAATAACACGGTGAAACCCATCTGCAACCGAAAATTGGTGCATCAGTATTTGCCTGTACACTTGACATCGACAGGTAACAATCAAAGGTAGTGGGAAGCCTCACATTTATAATGGTAACATGACGATTTTCAATGAATCCAAGTGACACTGGAGGCCTAGTATTACCAAGCTCGCTTCTGATTCAGAGGTTCGTGGTTCAAACTCGACCGAAGTAAAATGAATTTTTAAAAGACATAAAAATTCTGAGCTTGAGTTTATTCGAAAGGGTCTCTTGTCTAGATTTATGACATAAGGAATAACTTTTAAGGCCCTAAACAATATTTGTTATCCATTTCATGTCCAGATTTAAATTGTGATGCTAATGAGGTTAGCTGGCAAATAGAGTCAATAATTAAATTTCTACTCATTGAACCCAAAACTGTCACGCCCAATATATAATGTAGGAAAACATTAAAATAAGTAGAAGCAGACCCATGGATAATAAATACTTGTTTCTTTATGGCCTTGGTTCCTACAAAATCTCAAATATAAGTCACTTGGTATTGATTTGGCCACCAGAATAAAATTCATTCCACACATAACCATTAAAGGTATACAAATTAAAGATTTTCATACTGGATTTTCGAATACAGAGCGAACATTTTACTACATTTTTCTAGTTTAAAATAAATGATTATAAAAATAGAATTCAGTTCATTATAGCGTTATTTGGCAGGGGCGGCTATTTAGGAGAATTAAGTGAAGAACCATTTTATCTTATTTTTATCAAAATTATTTTTAAACTATTTTTATCAAAATTATTTTTAAACTTTATTTTTCTTATCCCGCACCGCGTGCTGTCATTCTGGCCTACGGCCAGTGCTCAAGTGAAGGATTCTTGGATTTCCATCTGCTCGATCTCCGGGGAGGAGCTTAACTCGCATGTTGCCATGACAACCGTAACGTCAGCCGCTGAAGTCTAGCTTTACACAATCCCCCAAGTGAAGAAGTGACAGAGAATTAGCCATCTGCTTCAAGGTTTTGTGTATTCAATTTTTTCGAATGGTGCTATTCGGCTATGGTTGTGGTGTATTAGATATGAGTCCGTTTATGTTGTATTGTGTGTTTTATTGGAAACATCTTTTTTCACGTTCGAAGGAAGAAGCTAGAAAGGAAGTTTTAAACTGTGGGCATCCTGCTCAATCTCTACAAATATGTGGTACAAAAGAAGTTACCATTCAGTTTAATGCTACAATCTTAGTTTCAATAAGTCGTGGTTTAAGGAATTCCAATGGTTATGCTCCTCTCTCTCTCTACAACAGCATCTGTGGAGAGAAGCTTCCGTTGTCTGAAACGTATAAAAACGTACCTGCGGAATGCAATTTCAGAAGAGAGACTCTCTTATTTAGGGAATATTACAATTCAGAAAGCAGCAATTTGGAGGCTAGTAAATAAGCCTAAACCGTGAAGAAGAAGAAGAAGACAATTCAGAAAGAACTTCTACTGCAGTTAACGAAGACACACCCATTCCATGAATATATCACCGAGAAGTTTGCAGCATTAAAGGACCTAAGGATAGATTTGATGTACAAAAAATAGATGAGTTTGATAATAATTAAGATAAGTATGTGTACAAATAGGCGGCTCCGTGGTGCTAGCGGTTGGACGCTCGCCTCTAACCACTGGGATCCCAAGATTGAGTCTCGGTCATTCCATGTAGATTTCGTGGCGGACGAAACGAAGCTTGGGCAGGTTTTTCTCGGGGTTCCCCTGCCAGAATTGCATTCCACCATTTCTCCTTACTCGTCTCATCCATTCCGTTTCATTTCAATCATCTGCTCCTGTGATGGTGTCATGCGTGGTCGACCGGTACCCCTGTCATTCACAGGCCTCTATATATAGGGACTCATCTCATTTTATTCCCTCAAACCGACCCTGAATTGGACACAAGTTGAGGATATTTTATTTATTTTTGTGTAGAAACAACTTTTCTTACTAACTCTTCACTTAACTTCAAAGCAATGAGCTGCCACTGGATTTAGTTGGTATTCTGGTTAGGTAACAATATCAAAGCTACCCTGGTGACAAATCGTAGAGCGTTGAACTCCGAGATGCGAAGGTCATACAAAAATAAGCATTTGTTATCAAGTGAGCTGTGGTAATAGCAGTAGATGTGTCATTGTATTAGACAATAATGGAGCACCTATCAAAGAATTCGTTACTTTTTTTGTCGAAGGTAATCTGTATGGTTTTAAAACTCATCTACGTTACTAAAATTTCAGAGTAAAAAAATAGAAGGATATGCCTGAAGTACATTGGCACGAACAGCCCATGTTTCACATTCATTATAAACCTTACGATTTTTCTAGAAAAATGTATATCTGTATAAACATACTTCCCCGTGTGGGGATTACAGTGCTCCCTAGTGGGAGTGTTTTCACCAAGCTAATGTAGTTACGCTTATTTGCCCATACATGTTAAATGCACTCATCCCCGAAAAAAAGCCTAATAAGTAATTTTTTTATCCATTTTCTTTTTATATTTTCATAATGTACACCGGTACTGTTCGATGTCCTATGATGTAAATAGGTCAAATAGGTCAATGGAGCTTCCTCCCTTACATTCAGCCTAAAATTCACAATTATTGACAAATTTGCAAATTAGATATATTTCAACTTAAATTTTCTGGAACGTAAATACCTGGAAAATAATACGTTTAAGAAAGTGCAAACAGTTGTTTCTTTTTATTTTGGTATAATCAATTGCTACAAAGTTTTTATATTATATCCCGCAAGCAGTATCTGGTTAAATTCGTGCTATATATATATATATATATATATATATACACATACATACATACATACATATGATATAAGGAGAAGTCTCGAGCATTCATTTTTCTTTTCATATCATATTTGCCTTCAT
Organism: Diploptera punctata; assembly: GCA_030220185.1. Taxonomy (NCBI): domain Eukaryota; kingdom Metazoa; phylum Arthropoda; class Insecta; order Blattodea; family Blaberidae; genus Diploptera; species Diploptera punctata. Next base: position 1,132,749 of record JASPKZ010005318.1, read on the forward strand.
TGACAAATGCCAAAAATATAGGTACAATATATATATATATATATATATATATATATATTATATACGACTTAATAAAAATATTCATGCTCGGACGGGACTTGAAACCGGATCTCTAGTATGAAACCCCAGTGCGCTTCCGATTTTCTTAAAGACTTATCCCCATCCCCCCATATAGGAAGAGAGAAATTTTGCTTTTACGACATTTCGCCTATAGACGTTAAAAAAGCACTCAAGCGGATTAAATCCATTGCACAAGGAACAGATGACATCAGCATTTTAATGCTAAATAAAATCACTGACATTATACTACCCACAGTGACTCATATTTTTAATGCTTCCCTTATAACTTCTATCTTCCCTACTGTATGGAAACAGCCTAGAGTTCGGCCTATACCTAAAATAAGTACACCTACTAACTGTAATGACTTCCAACCGATTAGCATCCTTCCGACATTATCTAAAGCCCTGGAATATATTGTACATAAACAAATGACTGAATATCTCCAAGAAAATCACCTCCTTGATCCTATCAATCCGGCTTTAGATTTGGTCATAGCACAACCACAGCTTTGCTAAATATTACTGAAGATATTCGTGAAGCCATGGACAGACGTGAGAATTGACTCCTTTAACCTTACTTGACTTCAGCAAAGCTTTTGATACAGTAGACCACGACTTATGATAAAGCTCAAGCACCTACACTTGTCTGACAGCGCTGTATCCTGGTTCGACTCATACCTGCACGGTCGTCAACAATACGTTTCATTAAACTCTAGAATTTCGTCTTGGCGCAACGTGCCGGCTGGAGTCCGCCAGGGCAGTGTTCTCGGACCACTTCTTTTCTCAATCCACATAAATGACTTACCAACTGTACTGAAGCACTGCCGTTATCACCTCTATGCTGATGATCTCCAAATTTACCAACATTCACCTCCTCAGTCTCTCTATAACAGCTTGACGAAAATGAATGACGATCTCATATCCATCTTTAACTGGTCTTCAAGTATCGGTCTAAATCTAAATCCTAACAAGTCACAAGTAATTCTAATGGGACAACAAAGACTGCTTACAACCTTTGACATATCTACACTTCCAAACATTACTATAATTAATATAATTATCCCTTATTCTTCCTCAGTAATAGATCTTGGACTACATCTAGACGCAAATTTAACCTGGCAAACACAAGTGAAACACATATGTAAAAATACTTTTTCCATCTTACATTATTTTAGACGTTTAAAGAATTTTCTCCCAGTTTCGTTAAAACAAATCCTTGTGCAGAATCTTGTGTTACCACACTTCGATTATTGTGACATTATATATAACCTAAACTATGACTTGTCACAGAGATTGCAGCGTGTTCATAATGCTTGCGTTCGATTCATTTTCAATATCCGCCGTTATGACCATATTTCCGAACACTTTAATAACCTCTCTTGGCACCGTCTTACTGACAGACGTAAATTGCACTCTCTTTCACTACTTTTCAAGCTTCTGAATTCTTACACACCTACTTACCTGGCGTCGAGATTTGAGAAGTTATCCTCTTACCACAATATTGACACTAGGTCACAAGATAGCAGTCTGCTAAAAATTCCTCTTCATAGCACTTCCTCCTATTCTACCTCCTTCACAGTAGCCTCTGCCCGCTCCTGGAATCTCCTTCCTCAAGATATCAGGGGTTGCCGCACACTTGGCACCTTTAAGTCACGCTTATACAGTTACCTGTTGTCTAATAATTAATTTTTCTCTATTTATTTAATTTTATACTATGTCATTAATCTTTTCCTCGTTTTTTATATATCTTGTACATATTATATATTTAATTCGTTAAATTTAGAGTAAATCAAAATACATTATAAATATTAATTGTATTGTATTCATAACATGTAATCGTTTATGTATATTGTAATTTAGATGTAAGACTATTTTTTTGTATTTTTTTAAAACCTGGTTGAGTGGTAGACAAGGCCTTAAGGCCTTAACTCTGCTAGGTAAAATAAGGATATTATTATTATTACGCCACCGAGTAAATCTAGTACAAACTTAATTTTTCTTTTCATATATTCTCATTATTTCGAGATGTAGTGGGAACTTAGTCTCCATTGCAATCTGGTAGCTCCTATAACAAATTAAAGAGAATATTTTACTTTATAGCAGTGACGCTATATATATATATATATATATACTCACACAATCTGGGAGCCACATGCAATCTAGGATTCTTATATCGGTGCTACGTGAATATAATATATAAATATCTATATTCAACGTATTTGTTAGAGAGTCAGTCATTGCAAAATAATTCTCTGGCCTGTTCAGAATGTTAGAAAGGAGGAGCTTTCTTTAATATGATAAACAGAAGTGGATACATATCGAAGTGAAACACGACTACAAAATGTATTTCATCAATTTCGAAATTTAATTGTCTGCATCACGTTGTCCTTAAGACAATCCTCTAATGAGGAAAGTTGTATATAATAATAACGCTTCATGTGATAAAAAGTAAATTCTTCATTGTATTAGTTATAATAGACAATTTTTGTTTTAGAAATTTAAAAGGAGGAAGTTCACTGGGAAAAATTAGTTAAATTGATCTATCTTGTTTGTGCCAGTTTTGGACTTATCTGGTTTTTTTTCAGGGATGAGTGAATGAGTGATATAGGGTCGGCATATATCGCCTTAGTGAGACACCTAGTGAGTAAGTAATGTGTTATTTGATTGGGTAACGGTCGATTTTACACGGAGGCTTCTTTATTCAGGCTTGCGGTTCTGTCACAAGCCTGAAAATCTTCAGACTCAGGACCCACGGCTTGAAGTCCCTCCCGGAAGAATTGTCGCTTGGATTTTTCCATCCTAAAAATCCATCGACCCCGGCCAGGTTTGAACCCGCGTCCCCTCGAAACTAGAGGAAAGGAAGAAAAAAATCTTAATATTAAATTAAAAAGAAATTACTTTTGCGAAATGCCAACACGGCCGATATCTAAACCTGGCACTTGGTTCTTAATTTGATGTCTCGGCCGTTATAGCACAATATATATTACAGTTTGGTGACGTAAAACGAACCTAAAACAGTCTTCAGGTTCCCACATTTGTGAACAACCGGTACAAGATTACAGGCAGATTCTTATCCCTACGTGACGGCTAACTTTACTGTCAAAACAAGCGTCTTGTACTTGTTTAAGTTAGAGGCTGTGTCGACGCCAGGGCCGAAAGAAGGTTTAGACCAGTATAAAAATTCTGACTCCATTGGGAGTCGATCCCGTAACCTTCCTGCTTGTAGCAAATTGCAATAACCAATCACGCCAATGCGTGTCCCTTTATAATTAATTTTAATATTCTGTATAAAATAAGAGATTGTATTAGTTAATGCTATAAAATTCTAGTAAATATAGAGCTATGTATCCTCGCTCTTTAATTTCTTACCAAATCATGATTCTAGTATTATACCAGAGAACGGAATAACATAACACCTAAGATCTCCCAGCGTAGAGAAAGTCTCTATTCTATGTCTTACATAGTGTAGATCTCACGATCTTGGAATTCCCTAACTGCTGAAAGTAGGGGTTGACGGACAGAACGGTCCTTCAAAATACAAGTTAATAATTTCCCATGTGAAGTTTATGAGGATTATTCCATTTTACTTATGTTTAATTCAATTATGTAAATATTCTTCTTCATGTGTGTGTTGGTCTTTTTCTAAAAGTATTGTACCTATCTCAGCTAATTACCTATTATATCTATTATTACCTTATTTCTTATTTCAATTGTTATTATAATATTTGTGTATACATTTTGTGCTTTTAATTTTTTAGTAAAAGAGAAGGTTTCATGACATTAGTTCTGCAAGCATAAAATATGCTTTTATTATTATTATTATTATTATTATTATTATTATTATTATTATTATTATTTATTTATTGATATTAATATAAAATTATAAAAGAAAACATGAATGTACAAAACTCAATTTTAGAACTTATCCAAGAAAATCAACTGAAATGGTACGGACATATTAGGCGAATGGAGTTCGAAAGATAACCGAAGAAAATAATGGAATGGACACCATCAGGAACGAGAAGGAAACGACGTGGATCCAAGGGATTAGAGAAACTTTGAAGGACTGGGAAATAGAAGAAGAAATGTGTTATAATAGAGACGAACTAACTAACTCACTGGCACTACCGAACCCGTAGGTTCATGGCCGCGCGGACATAAGCTCTCTATATATCCCTATCCTGAGCCAATGTTTTCCAATCATCCCCTGTATAATCTACTTCCCTCAAATCATAGTTAATGTTATTAATAATAGTAATGAATGAAGGAAAATTATAAAACGAAATTGAAGAGAAATCATTGGTGCGGAAAAATGTATCAACATTGTTAAAACTGGAAATGTATATATCATCATCATCATCCGGTATCATGGCAGCTGCCGCCGTCTTCCGGAAACCAAACATCATTCCTTTCTGTCCATCCATTGATCTTCTTCCAATCCTCAAATATTCATAGCTGCTTTTACCCCTTCTATCCAAGTTTTCTTCGGTCTTCCTCCTTTCTATTGGGATCCATTCCGTAACAATTTCAGGCAATCTTTGTTCTGGCATTCTTTTGACATGGCCATACCACTGTAATCTCTTCTTTTCTATAATGTCTATGATGTTCGGCTCCTCTTGTACACCCATAATTTCCCTTATTTCTTTATTTCGCATTCTATCCATTCTAGATTTTCCAGCTGATCTTAAAACATCCATTTGTGTACTTATTTTTTTTTTCATTTCCCTGATAGGAATTTGCCAGACTTCAGCACCATATGTTAAAATGCTCTGAATTATGTTTTGATATATTTGTAATTTTCTATTTTTTGTAATATTTTTGCTCCACCAAACAGAGTTTAAAGCATTTATTGGCATTTTGTATATACGATTCTATTTTTAATTTCCATATATTATATATATATATATATATATATATATATATATATATTATTATTATTAGCGTGAAAACACAACACATCTTGAGAGGCCCTTGGAGTAGTAGGTGGCTAAGGCTCTCATTTTTGTAGACAATCGGCACAAGATATCAGCCGGGTATAGGCTGAGTCGATCCTAAAGCCACGATACTTCCAGATTGTTAGGCGAGATTAAAAATACTGGCCCACTGGAACTGGAACTTCCGTATTTCCTACTTAACGCTTTCGACGTGCTCCATCATCAATATTATCATAATCATCGTCATCATCATCATTATCATTGTCATCATCATCATTATCATTATCATCATCATCATTATTATTAAACCCGCAGAAGTCTGTCCCAAGCCAGGTTAGAAAAGGGTCAGGGGGAGGAATAAAATCCTCGTTAAAAAACCAGGGATCAGTACGCCCGGTTGATAGTACCCCGTAAGGATCCTTTATTTAAGATATATATACTGCTGCCTTCCAGTTCGCCATTGATTTGATAAAGGCAAGAGGTAGGAAACCTTTACCAAAATTAACCTGGTCCTCCAGGTTGGGGGTTGATGCATCAGACCAGCTCCCTGTTCGTCACAAAAAAACATAACAGTGCTAAAAAGCCTACTTATTTAAAGCCGGACGGAAATAAACGAAGAGACAAAATCAAAGCAAAAAGGACATTTCTTGTTGGAACTTGGAATATTCGAGGGGTTCAAAATAAAATTGTTGACATCATAGAGGAAATGAATACACTTAACCAAGACATAATTGTGTTAACAGAAACTGGAATGAAAAGTGGGATGAAATAAATACTGTCTTGTTTTGATGAAATTGAATTTAATTATTAAGTAAGGAAGCTTAAATATAAGCAATTAAATTGGGATGGGCATGTGCGACGAATGCAAGAAGAAAGGCTTTCCCAGAAAAATATTGGAATGGTGTC